>RXPK01000868.1:0-219134 GCA_004143645.1 Protaetia brevitarsis | reverse complement strand
TTGCGAATTTCAATCGATAAGTACCTACTGAAGAATCATTAATAATTTCGGAAATTGTTTAATCTGGTATCTACTACGTTTATCTTTCCTAATACTTTACAGCTGGCTGTAAAGCGTCACGATGTTCGGATTTTTAATTCGATCTAGAAGTGTCAATTATTATCAGACGAATTGATGAAGTGCTTAAAACTATGAAAGTTTGATAGTTCATTCTTATGGAGGATCTTCGTACCGTGTATATTTGGTTGCAAATTGATATTTTCCGGAAATATCATTCGCACATCCTTTTCCGGTTTATTAAGATTATCAATCTATTACCGGAATACACTCACTATTTTCAGGTTAGGGCGGCCATTGATGTCGGCATTGAGCTTGTGTCATGTACCATAAGAGATATATTATATATTATTATATTATTATATCACTATAATAAAAAGGTTAAGATCAATTGCGACCGCTCCTCTCAGGCTACGAATCTGAAGACAAGCCCTGTTGATCCCACAGACGATCACAGCACAATGTGGGCCCCGGTCCAGAGTCTCATCGAGTTCCACACCAAGAAATTTTACACTCCTCACCGATCGAAGAGGAGCACCGTGCAAAATCACATCTACATTAAATTTATATTTCGATTGCTTAGAGTGAAAAAACATATAGTTTAGAAAACCACCCCTTCAGCTTCGTCAACAATGCAATCGCCTATCCCTTACATGTGCCATAGTATCATCAGCATATAAAAATAAGTAAAATTGGATAAAGGTAACAATTATTAATAAATATAAACAAAATAGGCCCCAAAGAGATCCTTGAGGAATTCCTATGTGGTTGCAGGCAGATGTAAAGAAGTTTTTTTTGACATAATGATGATGATGTAAATGAAATTTTTACAAATTGCTGTCTACCGGAGAGAAACGAAACAAACCACTCCGATACAATGTTACCTAATTTACCGGCACCGTAAGCAGCGGTAGAATACCAGGAGAAATCGCGAGGCAAGAATTCAAAAGAATGGAAAAGGTTATGCACTTCCGCTTTACAAACCTTCGAATAAGTGGATGGATATTCGCAATCATGCACGGTGCCAGCCGCTCGTCGGCGAGAGAGTGGGTGATAGTCGCACAGACCCAAAGGGTCAGATGGATAAAATTCGGCGCACCTGCTTAGGTTACTTACCTGTCATGCCCCCAAGATAAGCAGGAATCCACGATGAAAAATGAAAATCGAGGGATAAAGCGGTTTGCAAAAGCCCATACCAAAAAACAAAAGGATGGGATTACTGACAAAACAATTAAAATTTTATTGTTGGATTTTACATACAATTCAAATAGAAAATATTATTGTTAGATTTGACATATAATTCAAAAGGAAAATATGTGATACTCTGTATTATTAAACGGTATCGCGAGTATATATATACAGTGAATGTTGCGAATAATAACAGACAATCCTACGGTAGGACGCGAAGCACGAACTTTTGGCCAAGCAATTCACATGAATATCACAAATAATTCTTAAGAATATGAGTTGATTGAAACTCAGAAAGCGAGATTACAATTACAAAAAAAAACAGAAAAATATTTGAATCGACTAATTGAAGGGTGGAATGATCACCTGTATATGAAAGCGATGTTCAATAGTTGTGTTTAAACAATTATACTGAATTTGACAAGTAAATGAAAATAAGTAAATAAATGTAACTGATTTAAAATATCTGCTGAGTTAGTAACTAGTAGCACCCTCGATTCAGAATAAACATGTGAAATTTAAGGATCGTGAAGAAAACAAAAAAATAATGATCGGGGGTGGTTCTCTACTCTAAATTTTACGCAGAGAGATTACTAAAAAAAAGCGTGCAAACTTAGCTTCTGCCTCGATCAGCTGTCAACGGGCGTGGAAATTCTCTCCATACGGAGGTCAAAGCGAAGCCCCTGGGACTGACTCGCAACAACAAAATAAGTGGCCAGCTGTGAATTCCGAAGGAGGTGAGTTCTCCGAAGGACTTAAGAGGTGCCAAATCTCAGCCGCACGTGGGTAATTCAAAACTTACACAAGACCAAAGGAAGATTCAGAGTTAAGAATAAAGGGAATCAAAAAAAAAAACCTCTAAACAACAGAAAACCCAAAATTAGTAAAATACAAGAAGTAACAAATTTGGCTTACCGTTAATTAACGAAGTTTTCCAACCGAAGAGAAGAAACAAGAAAGAAATGGCGTTGGGGAACGCATGGTTTCAAATATATCCAAATATCAGAGTACATCCGCCGTCGGAATCACGAAATTTCCACCTGAACACAAGCGAAGAATCGGCCAATGATTTTTCCAAGTAACTTCAATAAATCCACAAATGTGTGAAAATATCCAAATTCCAAGGACAGGAAGATTCAACTCGTGAGAACGCGTCTATCACCCGGAGAAGGACAGGAACGCAAACGAGTATCAGCATCATCAGAAACAGCATTAAAAAAGAATAGGACTGGACACACACAGATAGCGGATCAGCTCAACACGATGTCAAACGAATGAAGCGCGCAACCGATAATGCCGACGTGAAAAATTCTTAACTGTCAAAACAACTGACTACCATAAACAAAATCTCAACAATCTACCTAACACAGAATTCAAAAAAGTTAGACGAAAATCTATGACCGTTTTAAGTTCAAAGGAATCTATCTTAAGTAAATATAAAAATTAAAACATACCAATTCTAGCAAGCTGCTCTAACAGGGAAAGAAATCAGTTCGAAACAACTAAAAATATGCATGTTGTGAATAAACCGGAGCATTATAAGGAATTTGATAAAGTAAATGTATTATAAATAATACAAATAGGTCCAAACAGATCCTGAGGAATCCTATGTGTAAAGAAATTTTTACCAACAAAACAAACCACCCCGATACAACACCACGTATACCGTAATACTCCGACTTCCCAAGCAACAAACTATGATCAACACTGTCAAAAGTCCGACTCAGGTCATAGAAAATCCAGTCGACCTGACGCTTCCAAAGCACGAGTAACATCCTCAATGAAAGAGGTAGTACAACCTAGCCCCGAACGAAACCAGCTGGGCAATTATATGAATTCTATTTAAATATTCCAAATGGTGACAACATTGCGTATCAAATATTTTTAAAAAGCTTGTAATTACAGAAATTGGCCGATAATTTGCAATATTAGTCTTCTCTCCCTTTTTGAACACAAAAAACCCCAAATGGACGCACAACTGAAACTTTTAGAAACACTGAAAGACCCTCACGGAACGATAGGTTAATAAGTTGCGTCAAAGGCCGAGCCAGAAGCGGTGCCATCCTCTTCAACAGCCACCATGGCACATCATCAAAACCAAACCATCTACATACGGTCGAAGATTCGTGATTATTCTTCTGAATATAAAAACACGCCCTAATAGATTGTCCGAACATTCGTAATTCCGCGCCAGATATAGAATAACGCTGGTTATTGGTCATCAGTCAGTCGATAAGAGTGAACAGTTAGATAACGAGTGAAGATAAATACATAAATTATAATGCTGTTACCATTTAATTAAAAAAATATGCATCGGAACTTCAAATTAGCAAGTCCAAAAACAGAACCCAATAAATTAAAGAAAAAAAACAAACCCAACTTAAAACACAATAATTACGGCAATATTTATAACATGAAAAAGAACAATGGTCGTTCCTGGATGTTCTACGCCCAACATTGTATACAATTTTCAATGGCAAAACGTTAACGGAGAATTGTCTATCTCGCATGAAGAGTCGGTACACTGACATTGATACTCGACCACGAATCGGAGGGAGTGATTTTACTGTCTTGAAGATATACTATGGCTAAACGTTCTGCATAGCGCGAGCCGAATGTGGCCCGTGTAAGCAAACACGTCTGACCACTCTAGTTACTAGTGTTAGATAAATTTAATCGTATTTTACCAACAAATTCAACATTTTGCATTCACTAAACTTAAACACAATATAATTCAGAATATCCAATTTATAAAAGTTATTTTTCTATTTGTAGTTCCAAAGCCTAGATAAAAATGTAAAATACACATTTTGGTAGGACGGAACGAACAACTGTAGGCTCGTCTATGCCAATAATCTTTCTGGATCTTACACAGCACGTAGTTAGTGCGCTATAAGTGTCAAAAGTGGTGCAAAATATAATACCTTGAATGGTTCATCAATTTATCCATCGTCAAAATTATTTCTTGTTTAGAATCCTATTTTCGCTTCCTATTTCAATATTTCATTTTCGAATATATCGCAAGAGAGGTCTATGTTTGTCCGAGTAGATTTCTTCCCTCTTTTTTCCTTAATTAAATCTCTAATTAATGAATCCTCTCCTTCTCTTGCCACGTTGGCCCTCGGAAAGAACTGGGAGTCATTTTCATTAATTTTAATTTGTTGTTTCGTTACGAATTAATTATGCACGTGCGAAGTTAAATAATTAAGCGACTCAGACAGGACGGGCGCTACGCTACTTTATCCCTCTCTCGCTACTTAAATGATCAAAGTATTAGCCAGTACTAATGTGTAAGTGTGAGTACAATGACTTGAATACTTAAATTTAGAGATGCCAAAATATCGTAGTTAAAAATTTAATATATTTGCCCCACGTTCGGGCGCCAATTATTACTGATTGCGCATGGATAAAAATTTAATTTAGTTTTAGTAGGTTAAAATTGCGGTAGAAGATTTAGTTACTCGCAGAGTAACTTCTATTAATTCCATCAGTCGATAACAATTACTACTTCGTAAATCGGATATTGAAAATTATTAAAAAAACGTCGGTATTGGGGAATAATCAAGTTAAATTATTGATATTTAGTTAGGATTATTACCGACCGTTGACATTTTTACCACTCGCCTAAAATAAAAGAGATGTCACCCTTAATGAATCTTCCCGCAATAAGTGATTGATAATTGGAAGAATCGGTATTTACTTTGTTAACGACCGTCTTCAGGAAGACGCTTGCATAAATCTCGAAACTTCGGTAACGACCGAAGTTCGTCCGCACGATCTATTAAGATTAATTAAGACGCGATCGGATCTCTCACATAATACATTTTTATATGGGTCAACGTGTTATTGATTACTGTCAACGGATGCCGGCCGTAGATGTGATTATAAACTCTCTCTGTCTCTCTCTCTCTCCTCTCTTTCCCTCGACGCAGAGGCATCATCAAAAGGGAAACTTCCCGAACTGTAATGACTCCGTCAAAATATAATAAAAGTGATCGAAAAAGAGAAGGCCGATAGGAGACGCACACCGCTTGCAGTGGCGTGTGAACACGACTGTAGAGTCTAAAGAAAACTCTGAAGTTCATGAAAAAGTTTGCGGATCGGGCACGTTTGGAGGGACGCGGTGGAGGGGGGAAGAGAGAGGGATGATATTAGATGTATTTGAAGTGGAGCGAGGTGCGACTACAGTGAAGCTGATAGTATGACAAGGGTATAAATAAGCGACGTAAATCTAATCTGATAAGATCATGTGCATGATGAGGTATAAGAATTTCAGCAAATATAAATCAATTAATATTACGCGACTGCGCCCGAAAAAGGGTTATCAATTTTGAAAAATGGGTTATGTTAAATTTCAGATGAGAGTTATATTCTTGCACGGATAAAGGAGGCATGCCAAAACTGAATTAACTACTGGGAATAATCCTAAAGATCAGTATTGTATTGGCAAAATTATATAACATATCGCCATTTGCATCACCATAATAACGAGATTTGGTTATTATACAGGTGTTTCAATATATGCGCAAAATTTAGCGCTCAGTCTGGGTATTTTGATCTAAGTTCATAGGAACATATGTCAAAATCGTTAGTTCTAAATATTAATAGTAGTTAACATAATTATGTTTTTATTATATTAACAATTTAGTAAAAAATTATTTACTAACTGTTGAATGACCGCCCCTAACTGAATACAAAGCTTTATCTCCGTCGTATTGATGGCGGTCCGTTTAAAATACAAGGGTATTTCGATTGTTGAGAGCTGCGATAATACGATTTTAGTCATCGACTTTTCTTGGGGCGTTAATAATGTTTAGGTGACCCAGAAAAAAGTTCAAGTCAGTTAGTCTGGAGACGAGGAGGCACGGTTTGACTCCCGTCTATCCGATTGGAACGTATTGTGAAAATCGCGAGAACTAAACTAAATGCGCTGGAGACCATCATGCTATATTTTTGAATCTTAATTGCAAGGAACTCTTCAATCAGCAGTAGTGGTTCTTTAAAGAAAATTGCGGTATACTGCATTTAACGCATCGGTAAAATGTGGACTAAATGATCTCCAATTCGGCCCACACATGGACAAAATTGATGTGATGAGAGCATCACAGTTGTGCGGAGTTTTTCGCCCTATGTGATTATTATGAAAAATATTCGCGCTTCCTAGGAAAATAGCCTGTCGGTGGGAATATTGACCCAAATAGTCAGGATTTTGTGGTTGTATCCCATTGACAAAAAAGCCACTTCTTTGCGGAAAATCTACAGCAAAAGTGTCTGCACCCGTTGAATGTGATATGGAACAAACAGTTGCTTTCAATATTCTCCAAACTGTGGCCTGACTAATGTTTAAAGCAAACGCAATTTTTCTGGTGCTTGTAGTGGGATGTTCCTCAATTTCATTTAGTACACTTATTCAAATTGTGGAGTTTCAATGTAGATGGGTGGCCCGTTATCAGTCGTCGTTTTTTTAAAATATCTGTTTCAACGAACCGTTGGTGAGACGGTATAATATTGAATGATGCGGGAATGATACGATTCCGGTATCGTTCTTCATAAAGACGTCTAACAGCAAGGATTTCCATTGTAGACCGTAAAGAAATGCATATCACACCATCTCAGAGCTTCGTGGTAATTCATTTTAAAAAACAGAAACTGGCAATAAACTGGTATGAATACTCTGACAACTATTGACAAACACTGAAATGACAAATAAACAATTCCCTCTCACACAATAGTTTTTGAAGAACAACTGTGATATTATATCTGTTAGTCATAGGTTCATAATTATTATTAAAATTCCATAACTTTAAACCCAACCGTTTTGACTTATACTCATATGAACTTTTATGATCAAAATAACCTCAGGAATCAGCTCTAAAGTTTGTCGCATTATTTTAGAATCACCCTGTATAAAGAAAAATAAAGATGAAATACGTTTATACATTTTTAAAAAAATTTGGAAGGTAGGCAATTATAATAGGAGAATTCAGTACATTAGTACTTTAATTCAACTGCAGAAAGAACGGTATTCGAATCGTATAACTGACATTAATTTTAAAACAAAATTAAGAACGCAAACAGCAAACTTACTTTTCATAGGTAAACGGAAACAAATAAAACGTGTAAAGATTGTTTTTGCCAAAACTTGACATTAGCAACAAATTATAGTGTAATAAGTTAAGATGGAAAAGGGGGACAAAAAAATCCAAAGAAAATGTGTGATGAAGACAAGACTATTACACGAAATCATATTCTGTCTATACCGACTTATGAAAGCCATTACATACTGCTACGAATCAATGGCTAAGAGGACAGGAAATGAAATAGGATCATGCATTAATAAAATATCTAACAAGGTATTTGGAATTCAAAAAGTCACTCGCATAATTTATGCTATTCGGATTCATGTGGTGTCAAATAAATCCATCATGCCAGCTGCAATGCTAACCTGCGTTCGCAAAATTCGAAACTCTAACTAACAATTTGATTTTGACTGGGCTCAGCTAATGAAAGGGCAGAAAGAAAATAAAAAACCTTTTCAAGTAAATGAGATGGAAAGGACAGATTTTTTTTGATTACAATGGTTTGTTTGGTACTTCCTTAACTAATCGTAAATCTGACATTTTAGGAAATAAATTTAACTGGCGAGAAGTGAGATGGCTTCGATATGAAAAAAAAATATTAGAGATGTTCCTATAAACATCGTTAGATACAAATGAAAGTTTTAAAACCGTAATGTTTTGACAAAGAAGGAAGGTTAAAAACTGAAACCCTTGGTACAAAAACTAGCGTATCTACGACTAAATCTCATAACAGTAAGAAAAGAAGCAATACTTAATAGGCACATTACCTTATATTTCAAAATCTTCTGTGGGATTTTATAGAGTTTTAAAACAGAAAAGGACAAGATCGACAGGTATCCTGATGCTTCTCTTCAGAAGAGGATAAAATAATCGGTCAGGAAGATTAAGGTGACAAAATATCAGATATGTTGTTTCTTACCATCTTTTAAAAAAGAGTTAAATCTTTTTGGTATTCTATTTCATTGCTCGCTATATACTTACCATACCTAGACGTATGCATCAGACAAATGGAGTTAACTCCGTCAAATTTAGGTGATAAAGAGATATGTCGATCAAAAGTCAGTTCAAAGCATTATTTACAACCAGTTTTGGGCATGAAGTATTATACTTACACTATTCATCACCCAGTAATTACTTTAGGCAGAATTTCTTTCGCTATACGTTCTCCAATTAAAGAAACCTTACGTGCACTTTCAACTGCAGTTCTCCAATTTGTATGCTTTTTCGCGATTTAATGAAATACAAACTTCAGAAATAATAATCTGCTGTTTTATTTTAAAAGTAGAAATAGTTTATTTTCATTTTATAATATACGTCCATGTATTCTTGATTTGCAAAACAACATTGCGCTGTATGGACGTTAGTATAACACCCATATAAGAACTATTCCGACCATCGAACGTACAACGTCTCAATGAATCGAATTGAGAACCGCAAAACAGCCCCGAGCAGTGACACACCGCAGCATTGGCAACGTTGATAAATGATTGTGGGCGCTATCTTATTTATTGCTTATTTCATTTTCGCCTCGTTGCCTTTAAGGCGGTTCTGCGCAGTGATGAATGTCCACGATGTATTGCTGGTTTTCCGTTAGAACCGTTTACGGCTAGTATCGTTAATTCGCAATACCTACGAGAAGTTAACGGTAGGTGCATCTGAAAACAAATATTTTAAGTATCTTTAAATTTCTGCCTTTAAGGCTGGGCAAGATTGTTACAGATCCCTATAGGTCGGTAATAACTTTTACTTTATAACTTTTACATATTTTATAAAATAATTAATGGAAAATTATACTGTGGTAAGTTCCAAGTTTTTGAGTAATTAAACTAAAGGTAAATTGTTTAAAAAATAAACAAAAGTAAAACTTAATTTTCAAGTAAGACAAACAATATAAACTAAGAGCTTCAAATCGCTGATGGTGTCATATACATCGTTAGTACACAAAAGAAAACAAAATCGTACAGTGGTTTGGCAAAACCTATTCAAATAAAAGATTGACCTTGGTCTTTTTTTACAACTACATGCTCAAAGAGGCATGTGCAACACTACTACATAGAAAACACGATTTTCACCCCTTTACCATAAGATGACGCGGTAAACGTATAGAATATTGAAATATGAAATATCCGTCCACTAAATGATGCAACATTATTACATTTTAAGATAAATTCTATATTTTCCTTTATATTCTATTTACTATACGTATTACGTATAAAAACACTGCAATAATACTATATACTACAGCGTTCCCAGGGCATACGAGTGAGCTACGTAGATATGTGGGTATGTTGAACAGACGAAGACAACGGTCGCATTATATACATTTGTCTACGATGTCCTTAGTACAACAAAGGAAAAAAAACTATCCGCCGTGTCTGCCTGTAAGAGAAAATTGCGTATACAATTTTTGTGGGATTGTAAATGGTTGGCTTTAGAGAATAGAAATAGATATAATAGGATATAAAAAATAGTAATAAGAATTTATATCTTTTCGGCTGACAGCAGTAGATACATAGATAAATTTTCTTTGTCATTTTAAAATAAGATCATAGAAGATTGAAAAAGTGCCCTGCAAATGGTACATACCTACGTGATCGCTCAAGGTGTTCATGTATATTCAATACAGCTTCCACCAAATATTTTTTGATTCTTGATTTTGTCGTCGAAATTGCATTAATTTGAAACACTCAACTATATAAGTTTTGCTTTCAATTTAAATATTTACAACAGAAATACGCAAGGAGCATGTCGGCCGTTAGGAACTAACACGTGGTTGAAGATATTCGGGACTGCCGATAAATTCAAAAAGGAGAAATAAAGAATACGCTCAAAAAAGTACGTTTAATATAGGTATGTTTTATTTAATTATCTATTAGCGAATAATTTTATTCTCATGACTCATACTCAATCTGGTTAGGAAATTCAAAATTTAGACATTACGTATTTTAGCTGTGTTCAATCAGTTGTCCAATGTAAATTCCTTTTTTGGCCTAGTCAACTGTAAACACGATGAGTGGCTAGTGCGATAAAGCGTATGGCATTTTTTCATTTATTTTAAAAAAAAACACATTCACCGCTATATTTATTGTTGTGCCAATTATTAATAATGAAAAATTATCATAAAAAAACACTTTGACATAAACTTAAGAAGACTAAAGTTCAGTTTTCAAAATGCAATTGTACTAATCTCCATCTGCTGACTGTTAGATTAGGGTATTTCTTTTGAAATGAAGATTTAAGATAACTGTGCCTGATTCTTTAATGATTGAGAATGTAAAAATACTTTTACTAAAATATATTTACAAATAATAATTTTTGGCATCTTTTTAACATCGAATGTTAAAACCGTGAAAGAAAATAACATAACATATTCCCACCAGTCGAAACAATTAATAAATTATTTTTATTTCCATATTTAATATTCACTATATCACCATATATTCCCAAAAATAAACATGTTTTTTTTCTCATTATCCCCGATAGTTTTTTCCTTTGCTGTACGCATTGGGTACCTACGCTACCTGCTTTGTACGATGTATCCATCTGTAAATCTACTCGACACACTGTAAATATGTTGGAAATAGTAGATATGCCATACATTTCAAATGGTTCAAATATACTATGCGCCCCTTACTCCACCATTGCCGTTCTACCCTATCCTCTCTTATTTCGTCAAATACTTCTCTATAACCACCCAATTTGTAAGCATAAATATTTTTTTGTTAGGAACGTTAGAAATGGTACCTACATAGACATCTAATTTTTAAAAGAATTATAAATTTTACCATTATTGATAGTGATGAATTTTTTTATAATCTTGCCCACCCTTAATGACGCCATGAGTAATAGGTATTATTGTTTTGGTGGCCTGGTAAGTGACTGATTGTTAAGTACGGGAAATTGTCTGTAACGGAATTCTAAGTATTGAATTTGTTTATGTATGTTTCAATTATGAATAAATCTTTCCTTGCATGCAATAATATTTTTCCAACTAAATGAGGTTGGTTGACGGAATACATTTTCTTCTCTGAGTGTGTACTATAACAGACGAGGTACGTCATTACTTGCAAATTCGGGCCATGCAATACCATATTATTAAAATAACCAACTAACATATAACTTATTCATGTTCAATTAAAGATACTATGTTGGTGCCTATTGCTTTTTAAATTGCATGTTTGTCACATCTTCCCAATATTCCACCAATTTAGTTTAGCTGTCAACTGTCAAAGGTTTATATTCTGCATTTGCAGTAAAAGTATGGAATTGCGTTTATATTTGGTATATATTTATTTAAAATAAGCAGTTATTACAACTAAACCATACCGAAACCATTGTGTAAACAATCGAAGGAGATAATAGTTTCATTAATCGTGTATTTCGACGCAGAACGCGGGAACAACGAGCCAATACTCCCGTTAACTTTCGTGCGAGGAGTATAAAATCCATATTTTTAATGTCATACTCTTTACAGTATTTGTTTTTAGAGAGTACCAGAGTGTTTTTAAACATTTATGTTGCAAACATAAGCAAAATTTCATCCATGAGTAAACAAGGATTTACATCCACTAACCAAAAAGAAAATGCATACGAAATAATGTTGTAAAAATTGATTATTCTATCTTGTCAATGTGCTATTGGAAACACAATTTATGACATGTACAAAACAGTGAGTATATACAAATATTGTTTACAGAATGGTTCTGTCACGTACATTTTTCAGACTAACGTACACATTAAACATTTTGAAAGTATCTTAAAGAAAAACATTTCTATGGTTGAAACATTGTTGTGGTATAAATTATTTGTTCTCAAAAAAAGGAAGTTTCTTACGAAAACGATGATGAAATATGGCAGTCGGAAGATGCAAACAACTGTATAAAGCGGATTGAATTAAATGGTCGGAATTTGACGTACTTGTGTACAACATATTGGACAACGAAATTCAGAATAAAATCAGAGAGATTGGTTGGATAGCGAAGAAACTTGCATACTAATTGCTACTGTGAATACTTTAAGCGATAATGGTCCCGATTAAATTTATTGTACTTACTTGTGCTTTTTTGTTATTTTTCTCCACTGTTATCATGATTAACATACTTTAAATTCTGATTTTCAAAAAGAATCATCACTAATATTAACGGTAAATGTTATTTTTAAGAGTTTGTTTATTCACCTGTCAAAAGTGTTTGACAGTTAAACAACCTAACGGTTTGTTTATTTTTGACGAACAGAAAATTTGCAACACGGTCGTGACGTCATAGGAAACTGACTCACGCAGTATCTCGTCTGTTATAGTAAATGAACAGGATTCATTCAGGAATAACAAAAATTGATTTTATTTTCAAATCGATCAAACTACGAGTAAGTACATATTTTATTGCAAGATTTGTACTATCAATCTACTGTCAATTGGGGAAGAACTTCAATACTCTCTAGGAAGTATCCGTAATATACAGGAGTCACGATATGTACCTACATTGTAGTAAGTATATAGTTGAAAATCAATCGTTGGAAACCTGCATACTTGCATGTAACGCGATCTCATGCAAACTTAAGTGAAATTTTTTCGGCACACTCAGCGAATTCTCGTCGGGATCTTTAAAGGTACGTTCGGACAAAGATGCCCATCATCCCCCGGACGGTCGCTCCTCCTGGTTAAATTCTTCTGTATCGGTGCGCGCCTTTGTTCGAACCCGGTGACATTTTCCAATAATAAGAAAGGTCCTCCGTCGTGAACTGACAGATTGACGGCAAAAATCCAAGGAGTTCAGCAGGGTCCTCTTTTTTTTTCCTCGTCCGGATCGGGAAGGATAACCGAAAGTGCACTTCTCACAACTTTTCCATTCAAACGGACTTCTATTCATTGAATCCTACGACCGACACTCAAGTAGTTAGCGGGATCTGCCCTCGACGACTCGGGGGGACGAGAGTGGCGGAATGGCGATGCACTATCTCCGAGCGCGCTGCTGACGTTTTTTACGATCCCTTTTGGAAAATAGTGTGACGACTGATGCAAGGAATTGATTTCATACAAAAGGGAGTAGTAAAAAGGAACCGATTCCGGTGCACCTATAAAACGGATGGAGGTTTTTGAGCGGAAAGTGGCGGCGCTGCTCTACCGACCGTATTCCGGACGCGAACCGTTCGGGTATTCGGCGTTCGCTTGTTTGCCTCGCGCATTCCCATTCAATCAGGACTGGGGGCCATCATCGTAGACGAACTTACCGCCGTGTGCGCTCATGCATTGCCGCGTTAGAATTTTTGCTGAAATCGGGATTATCGCCGTCCGACTTTTGTATTACGGTTTTATTTTCGGCGTGAACTTAATTCATGACGCGGTAATTGAACCGAAGAGTTTTCTCATTGTGCTATTTTGCTTACTTGAAAGATTTTCTTTATGCGCTCTGTAAGAAGTAAAATTTAAGTTCACACACGATCTACGATCTGGAGAGTTCTCGTAATAACGTGCAATTACTTCAGTCAGGACTTGTGACATTCAAATAAGAATACACATGCTTATAGTTTCATACGTAATACCATTGTTTAAATATATCTAGTTAGTCAACGTAATGCATTGTAGGAAAAATAAAGTATTGCTCAAGGAAGTGGTGCACTCTATCGATGAATGTAAATTGATTTAAAAACGCTATAAATATAACAGGTATCTCGGTCAGAGAGAGAGAGACAGATTTCTGTGTTTTATCTATCTGCGGAAACGACGGAATCCCGTATCGGCGATTTACTCGCATTGGCGAATTGTGTGGCTCGGGGAAAAGGGAGGGTGGATGCACGATGACGCTATGATGACGCACCTCGCGATAATTCTTGTGTTTGTTTACATTAGAAGGTTAATGTTCTGAGGTATTCCGTTACAAATATAAAGAAATTGAAAGTATATTGCAGTTCTTGTTGACAAAACATTAATTCAACAATTTTCTAAATGGAGGTTTTTTCTTTTAAGAATAAAATATTTAAACTTGAAACAAAAAAAAATTACTGAAAAGAAAAAAGTTAAATCTAAAGGGACAAAAATTTGCCGAAAAAAAAACATAAAACTACTTCTCAATTTTTAGTTTTCTTAGTTTTTAAATTAATAAGTTGCTTTGTTAACTTAATTTACTTATGTTTATGATTATTAGTAAAGAAAATGTTTGTTTTTAAGAAGAATAAGTATTTAGTTTGATAATATATAATCTGTAGTTTGATAGCCTTTTTATATTTAAAATTTTAATAAAACGCAGGTTTTCGCTTCTCCCGTGTATAGCGGTACTGTCGCTAACTTCAACTGGTGTAAAGACGGGAAGTTTGAAATTTAAAATGTAGCCTACTATAAATCGTTATTTTTTTTTACATGTATGTACCACTTTACTTTACTTTTTGACTTTTTCTTAGTTCTAATTTAATGTATACTCTATGTATATAGTTTTTATTATATTTACAAAACATTTTTTACTTGATTTACTTATGTTTACTATTACCTAATAGTAGAAATTCGTTTTTTATTATAATGAATAAATATATAGTTTGAGAGTACAAATCGCCATTTATTTTTACATATATGCACCACTTTACTGATTAAAAACACCATACATGATGACGCGTTCGCGCTCTTTCTCTTGATGACGTAAGGAGGCAAGATCCGTTATGATACATAGATTACAAGGTTACATCGTAACTTTTCAGCCAAGAGAAAGAGCGCGAACGCGTCATCATGTATTCTGTTTTTAATAAGTAACGTGGTGCATATATGTAAAAATAAATGTGCATTTGTACTCCGAAACTACATATTTATTCATTATAATAAAAAACGAATTTTTACTATTATGTAATAATAAACATAAGTAAATCAAATAAAAATATTATATAAATATAACACAAAACTTAGAACTACACAAATATATAGAGCATAACATTAAATTGGAAACTAAGAAAAAGTAAAGTAATACGGTAAAAAGATAACGATTATATATTATCAAACTAAATATTTATTCTTCATAATAAAAAAAAACATTCTTATTATTCTATAATCATACTTAAACTAAGAAAACTAAAAATTTAGAAACACAAACTTATATAATCTTTTTTTTCTTTTTTTCTTGGCAAATTTGCGTTTAAATGTTTATTTAAAAAAATCTTAAATTAGAAAATGATTCAATTAATGCTTTGTCAACAAGAACGTGTCTTGCAATATACTTTCAAGTTATTTTTATTATAACAGAATACCCCAATACTAACCTTTCAATGTAACAAACACGAGAATGATCGCGTTGCGCGTCATCACAGCGTCATCGCGTATCCACCCTTTCCTTTCCCCGGGCCTCACCTACAACTTACGAGGTAATCTTATGTATACGGACGTGATACGGACCTTGACCTTTGGGTAAACTATTGCAATTAATAATATTTTGCCGACACGTAAGAGGGCGGCCATCTTCTATGTAGTAGTCTAACTATAAAGCTTATATTTAAATCGAGATGGACATCAACGGCGTGCCGCTATCTACCGCTTTTGTCCAAAATGTTCAAAAATCCGTTAACTATGTTGTCCATAAGGTTGTCTAACTAGTATGTATATAAACAATGGTAATACTATTGTTATAAATTTTTCATATCGAAATAGTATATTAAAGATCTAGTTTCAAGTGCAGTTTTATCAGACTAGCAGTGAAAAATGATTGCGCCGAGTTTTTCAAGGAACAAATCTAGAAAGGACTTATGAAACGTGTTCTTTATGTTATTTTTTCCTAATTCGCGCATTTTCGCCCTTTTCCAACTTAAGATATTCCAGTAAAAATCTTTTATAAACCTATTAACGCATTAGTGCGTTTATAAGCAATAAACGCACTTCCTGTAGTGCTTTATTTTCCCATTCTCCCTTCAACTAGGTCGCAGAAACTATCTAAAGTACTTATTAAAACCATTTAACATACTTCAAACGTCTAATTTTATATTCCAGCTAATTTTAATAGTTTTGGCCAGAAGGTAGGGTCCTAGAAACCAGTGTGCATTGTTAACATCAAAATTTATCTTGCAAGAGCGAATGGCACAATAGCATGATGCCCATTGGCGTCTTCTTTCACGTTTATTTCACTTAAACCTAACAATATAATACATATGTAACAAAGCATGTAAATGTTATGGCCACTAACCTTACCTTTTACACAATGCACCTTATCAACTTTCATTAATTATTTTTAAAACTGTACACTGTTGAAAATTTTAAATACTTTTTGGACTAATTTTACTGGTCAGAGAGGTCCACACTCTTTTCGTGTTATTTTGTCGAGAACTATAGAAGTTTAAATTTGACGAGCAAAGATAGTCAAGTATTGTCTATTGCTAAGGTGATGTTGTCCAACTGACACGTGGAATTATAAAATACTTCTAGTCACATTTATTTGATCTAGACTAGACAAATTTATAGCTGTTTAACTAAATTAATGCGATCTATTGGTTGTTTAACACCATTTTCTAACACAACGTCTTTTAATATGCAACTCCATATTTTAGTGCTACAATATTCTCTCTTTAGACGTTTTCTCAATTATAAATATGCAAAACCCTAATTCGCAAGTTTTGGTTTCAACTAATCGTACCAATTTTAAAAATGATTTTTGAGAACATTATAAAATTAAGTGAATGTTTATGCTATTGATTCAAGTCTAAACTAATTGCGTAAATAGATGTTCCCAATACATCTTTAAGATGTTGAAATTTTTTATGCCCACTGGAATTAACGTTTAATAATACGAGGTTACACTTTGCAAGTCAGTCACATTTGGTGGTTTGTTTGGATATGTTAATACGGAGAATCAAACACGAAAACAGATACACGTGCAATGCAGGTGGTGCGTATAATGCAATACTGTATTAGAATAGGTGGGGGTTTCTATATTTCTATCCGAGGGAAAAATTCTGATTGGTTGACGCTTCTGAATGTCTAGAAAAATAGTAAATCCTCATATCTGAACAAAGAATTCACACAAAATTCTAGTAATTTCTGTTCTATTAAATACGCGTAGTCAACTCGTCTGGCAAAGTTTGGAAAAATCAACACTAAAATATTTGACTAGCGCAAAATTAACGCCAACACCGTAATATTTTCAACAGTGTAGGGGTAATTTAAAACCAATGAAATACATAAAATAAATAAATAAATAAAACCAGTAAATCACTAAGATTAAACGGATGAGTAAAGTTATTTATGTAGGTACCAATGTAAACAATAACAAACTGCCATATTGGGAGGTTGTTGTTTGAAGTAAAATTGGGCTTAAAAATTCAAACCGTGGTGACTCATCCATTGTCATTGCTGTTTATACTATGCTTAAAGTAAGCAAGAGGATCATTTATGCGAACGACATGAATGTCATGTAGTTTTGCTTCAGAATCCAGTTGCTCCTATTAATGATATTAAATGATAGAAGCAACGATTTTGAATATTAATACTCATTCTTCTGGAATATCACTTCTCAACAGTTATCTTTTTCTGTACAGTATTATTAAATTAAAGCTCTTGATACTGAATTATCTTTAATATACTTTTTTTTAAGTAAGTGTTATAGATAATTTCAATTTAATAAAATAATCATTTAAGCTAATTATATTCAATAATGCTCAGTTTAATTTTATATCCATTTGTTGTTTGCCCACCTAACTGATTATTTCATGGAAAAAAGTATTTGTACAGATCCCATCCAGAATAAAAGAATAATATCGGCAACAACCCTGAAACATAAATAAGGAAAAAGGTCTCCGGCAAGAGATATTTCTCAGGTTGATAAAGAGGGCCTAGGAGGTCGAGAAGAGAAAAAAAAAATACAAGAAAAGTTACCGATATAAAATTTGTCCCGAGAATTAATTCTCCTCGAAATCTGATTCACTGTCTTTTCACGCTAGAGGAACCCCGAAAAGCGTTCACGGAAAACGCCGTCGTCAGAGAAAAGGGAACCAGCTCACCGTGACAAAATAAATATCGCCCCTTCTTCTTCGGTTCGATATTTTCGGGTGACGATTTGTTATTGTCGAATATAATATTTTAGAAACTTGTGACATGTTGAGTGGTAGAGGGTTGGCCGCAATCCGCGGCGGGTCTGCGGGTTCCATCTGAACCTTATCTTGCTGACTCTGGGCGAGCTCTCCAACGCGTGGCGACCGAGGGAGTTCGGCGTTCGGCTCTGCTCCGCTCATATTGATTCCGATCTGGAGTCGGAGGGAGTAGCGGCGGTGACGGTCGGTGGTGCAAATTCAGCACCTCGGATAAAGGACCAAACGGGAAGACTTAATACCATGAAGTATGTGACAATCAATACTTATATTTCGGGTGCCGTGCGGTCCTACGTTTCTGTTCGGACAGGCTGGGGCGTAGCGGTGAGAAAGGTGGAACTGAAAATATGGGAGTTGGCGCTGTGCGCCTTTGTGCGTGCGTTCGCAATACATTGGAGACATGATGTATTAATATCGCTCTTAATCTATTTTGCGGATATTGAAAACGTTTCAAATATATATACGTTTTATACATGAATTTTAGAAAAAATAATTTTTCCATATAAAAAAGTTCTTCAATGGTTCTTCGAACATCGAAGCACCTTCTGTTCATGGTTCAAAACTAAATTAATTTTTGCAAACATGTTCAAGGTTTGTTAATAATACGAATTTTTGCGCAATAGTAAAGTACCTTTATTTTATATAATAATAAAAACTATTTTCATGAAAATTGGAATTAAAAGCTAGGTTCTAGTAAGCATTCACATGCGTGAACGCGAACTGCACAACTTCCAACGAGAATCGTTGGTATAGGAAAAAATATTCATACTGCTGTGTACTGACTGAATTGAAAAAAAAAACAAAATGAATTTTAAAAAAGAAAAATTAAATTTTAAATTAGCATAAATTTGTATCTAACCACGACAAGTAAATTGTGGGTGAAAGAAATCTGACTTTCTTCATTACCCCACAAAATTGAAAAGGTTTAAAATAAAAGAACAGAATTTTAATCAACGTTAAATAACAATCAAAAATTTATTATAAAAAAAAAAAAAAATAAGGTAATTACAAATTTTGCAGAAAAATAACTGTGAAAGAGGGTTCTGGCCTAACAAACTGCACATGATTCTAAAATTCAATAGGACATGCTAATCCTATATCAAAGCAAAAGATTAATTAGTTCAGGAAGATAATTCTTTCTTTTAAAACAATTCACGTGGTTTCAAATTAACACAAACAAAATTAAACGTGGACTAATTCAAGTAAATAACAAAAATGAAAACTAAATGCAAGTACAATGCTTCTAATCACCCAACCCGAGGTGATTAATAATTAAAATGAAAAAATAATTCTTTAAAATATAATGAGAGAATTACAACTAATATATGTACTCTCTCTGCACGAAATATAATGATCTTACATCTATGATGTGCACACATCAATATAATAACAATTATTATTATGCGAATTCCTTGATGGACGAAATGCATTCAATTAATCAATTCTCTATATCAAAAGTATTAACAAAATGGCAGCAATGAAAATAAAAATAGTGTCTCACGTACAGTCGCTAAGGAACTCCGTGACAAAGTTGAACAGTCGTTTTTCAAACAACAACAGCTGCGTACAACGCAACGCACAAAATCTCCAGCAAAATATAAAAGAAAAGGGACTAACATACAAGAGCAAATAAAAGAGTGAAATTAATTTAAAAAAACTTAACACTAAATTAAATAAATCAAACAATTAACTCTTTAACTAAAATGATACAAACTAAATATTAATTGTGGAAATTTCTCGATACAATGATTCAACAGTTTTAAACAAATCAAATATGCAACACAAAATACACTCGCGGTATGTGGGTTGCCACAGCAACCATGAAGTATGATTGTTAGCCGATATACGCAACAAAGTAACAAATGTAGAAAAACCCAATTATTATTAAAAGTTTGTATTTTTTTTTATAACTCTCTTTATTGTAAAATTGAAATTTAATAGCCCACATTGTTGACAAGAGTACTCACGTCTGTCGTATTGATGACACTACACACTTTAAAATAACTTACCACAAATTTCACCACACTAGACGTATGTCCCAATAGAAATAAAACAGTTCAATAAATCAATAGCAGTAACACTGAATTCAGTTTAATGTTACTGAACTCACTTTGAAGCGATTTTTATTCTCAGCCGATAGTGTATTTAAGGATTCTTCTTTCTTGAGATAGTGGCAATTATTTAACTTTACAATATTTTTAATGAGGATTTACACTAACACCGGCATTTGAGAAATAAAACAAAAAAGAAATTGTATGTTGAAATCTGTGAATGTGGTATTAATAAATAATAAAGAAGGAAAAAAACGTCCGTATATTGACCAAAAATTTCTAAATATATTTAAGACTACATGTTTCGGCGTACAAACGCCATCTTCAAGTCTTAAAACGTCTTGTTAAGATATCTAAAAATTAAAAAGTCGAAAAACGACATTTAAAAAACACGCGGCAGAACAAAGACAAATAAAACAACAGATTAAAATTAACTGCGACACCGTTATCACAGATATGGAATCACGATTAAGGAAGTCGCCGCAATATAACAAAACGGTCTAAAAGAATTATTTAAAAAAGAAATTATTAGATTTTTGCGAAAATAGGTTACGAAATCTTTGGGGGGCATGTAATCTGCTGCAAATTATGTTAAAGAGGTGTTCTAATATCTGTAATAATTTCGAAGATATTTCAAAAAATTGAAAAATCGCGCAAACTTTGGAGGGGCCTGTATCCCTAAATCGGGCGTTTCCGCAGAAAAAACCTGCCAGTGTTCCCTTGTAAGTAATAAAATATTGTTTATGTTTCGACAATTTTTTTTGTCTTCTTCAGAAATGTTCCAATTTTGTTGATTTACTTATATATAATTTTAATATTAATTAATATTCTGATATGATTACTATTTGAAAAAAAAAACTGTACTTACATATACAGTGACCGGCGTAAATATTGCAACATATGGGAAATTTTTTTATTGTTAAAATATACTAAAACTTTTTTTGAGGGATAGGTTGTGCATGTCTAGAAACCCCAAAATTTATTTTGACACACGTCACGTGACCACTAATATGACGGTAAATTTAAAAAAATATGCCGTGAATCTGCAAAAAGTTAGGTTAGATGACATTATATCCAAAAAAATTATTTGAAAAAGTTGCTTAGAATTCAATTTTGAGGCCGTATACAAATGTTTGTAAACATATGTAAAAAAAATAAAAATTACAGTTTTTTCCAAATATTGTTTCATTGAATGACATGTTTCCATTTTTTTCGCTCTTAGCAGCTCCACTGTAGTACTATTTTCAAATATGGTTAACACTCAAACAGTTTTGTCAATTTTTGCATAATGAACATAGCGCAAACTGAAAAGTACGATTTCAGTGTGACAATTGTTGTTGCAAGGGACTGTATCTAGTAGTAATAAATAAAATTTACAAACATTTTCTCTCTAAACCACTTAACAGACATTACTTTTATCGAAAATTATTATATTTCTTGTTTGTTTTCGGCATTAAAGTGGAAAGCGTTAGTGAAAAACTGATAATACTACATCGACGCACCCAAGGTTTTAGGTAAAATAAAAATGGTGGTAATTGCTTATTTGCCAAAAAATTAAAATAGTTTACTACATTATTTTGTTGTTTCTAACTTCAAAGCCTACCTTAAGAAATAGAACGATATGTATGTCTAACAAGTATGCATTTTTAGAGTTTCATTTCTTAATTGTTCATTACTATTAGTTATTGTTTAAATGTTTTTGCTTATTAAGTATTCCTATCATTAGCTAAAAATACTGGTTATTTATTTCTACTGAGTTTTGTAATTTCGAAACATACATCAATACCTTCGGTGCGTGCAACAACATTGTGAAGGCTTAGATGTATAGTGTTATCAGTTTTCAACTACCGATTTCACTTTAACGCAGAAAACAAAAAAAAAATGCGATAATTTTCAATAAAAGTAATGTTTTCTAAGTGATTTAGAGAGAAAATGTTTTAGAATTTTATTTATTGCTACTAGATACAGTTCCTTGCAACAACAATTGTCACACTGAAATCGTACTTTTCAGTTTTCGCTATGTTAATCATGCAAAAATTGACAAAACTGTTTGCGTATCAACCAAATTTGGAAATAGTACTGCAGATGAGCTGCTAAGAGCGCAAAAAATGGAAATATGTCATACAATGAAACAATATTTGGAAAAAACTGTGATTTTTTTTTAATATGTTTACAAACATTTGCATGCGGCTTGAGAATTGAATTCTAAGCAACTTTTTCAAACAACTTTTTCCGGATATCATGTCATTTTTTGCAGATTCTCGGCATATTTTTTAAATTTACCGCCATACTAGTGGTCACGTGACATGTGTCAAAATAAATTTTGGGGTTTCTAAAGATGCACAACCTATTCCCCCAAAAAAGTTTTAGTATATTTTATTAATAAAAAAAATTCCCGTATGTTTTGCAATATTTATGCCTGTCACTGTATATTTAGTTCACGTCACAACATATTAAAATTTCACGATTAAATGTTATTTTGTTGATTTTTTTTTACATTTTGAATGTGTATAGTAAATAATATTAATTCAATTTTAAAAAACAACCACATGACGGACACACATACGTTTTAAAAATGTTGTTAACGTACAACTGTTTTAAAATGTATGTGTGTCCGTCATGTGGTTGTTTTTTTTTAAATTAAATTAATATTATTGAAATGTGACTCAATTAAAAATTGTTTTTAGTTGTAAAACGGGTGTGACAAGAATACTATGAAATACGATAGAATTGTAGCGAAGAAAAAATACCTTTAAGAAAGACGGAATTCCGTCGAAACGTAAGGAATAAGGAAAATATATTAAGGAATTAAAGAAATTTTGGGCCACTAACTCATGAGTTTTATTATTAAATTTATAATCCCAGTTTGGCCAAAAATACAAAATTTATTAATATTCATCAATATCAAAATCGTTATATCTATGGACAGACTATACATACAGCACAACAACAAATTTTTGCCAATAACGTCTTTTCTAATTTTCTCCCACAGAGATCTAAAAATGGAAAACCTAATGCTGAACGCCATTCACACACAAATAAAGATAGTTGACTTCGGCTTAAGTAACGCATACACCGACGCGAACCCATTACGGACCCACTGCGGCTCCCCGGAATACGCGGCCCCCGAATTGTTTATAGAAGGCAAACACTACGGACCGGAAGTCGACCTCTGGAGTTTGTTAGTCGAAAACGACAATCCCCGCGCATTTCGGTGTAAAATCTTGTGGTTTTGTTGACAGGGGCGTCATCCTTTACGGCATGGTGGTGGGTCAGTTGCCCTTCGTCACCGTCAGAGAGAACAACATGACGTCGCAGGAGAGACGGAAGAAGCTACTGGAACAGATAAACAAGGGTATAGCGGCGCAGCATCGCAAGGCCATGACGCTCTTCTCCAACGAGTTCAAGGGAATGATAGGGCGACTGCTGGTGCCCGACGCGACGAAGCGGATCACCATAAAGGAGTTGATTTTTCATCCTTGGATTACCGAGAAGGGACGCAAAACGGTCAGGTCGAATCCGCTAAAGAAGCTCGATAGACAGCATCAAGGCATCGTGAGTATTTTCCACCCCAACTTATTATGTCTCTCTCTCTCTCTACTTCGGGATAACAGGGAAATTTTACCGAACTAAACGTATACTATGCGACAAAGCTCCTTAAAGGAAAATGAAACTTGCTTTCGAGCGTAAAATTGAAATTTTCCTAAATGGAATTATTGAGATGTGGGTTATATCGTGATAAATAACACGGTATTTCTATTTCACAACACCGAAGTTTAGGAAAACTTATTAAAATCCTCTCGGAAAGTGACTTTATAAAGTCAATTTCAAAAATGAAATTGAAGTAATTGCTCCTTATTAAAGTTTTCTCTACTACACTTTATCCTTCTGGGGAGAATATCTTTACTTTTTTTTTTTAATGTAGCAATTCACTATTTCTTTCTATTTGGGAATCTATAGGGAAAACCTACAATTTTCAATAAGTATTTAAATAGTATTAATTTATCTTCATATTCATTATTAAAAACTTACCATTTGATAAAATTAATAATGAATATAAAAATGAAAAATTGTAGGTTTTTGAAAATAGAGTAGTGATTACGAAATGTAAAATGAAAATTGTTTGGTTTAAATAATTTTAAGTCCATAAAGACCAGCATTCATAAATAGAAAGAAATAGTGAATTGCTAAAACTTAAAACGGTAAACCCATTAAAACAAATTTAATATTTACAAAATTGTAAACAAATTTTAGGAACTGCGACAACAGTTCTTCTTCATGCTACAGTTTTCGTAACTTTGTTTTATTTTCGTTTATTAATGAATCACATTTAAAACAAAAAAAAAAAATCATTAATTTTGTATTACGAGCGATTATCTAGCCTGTCTTACCAAACTCGCTCGTTAGATTTTTTTCAAATTTTTGTAGAAATGTCATGGCCCACTGTGACGCACTTAAGGAAAATATTTTCAACCACTTTCGATATACAAATGTTAATATGAACTTTCTTATATTAAATACACAGAAAAAAATATTTTTGTAACCAAATATATGTTATAGAAATTATTAGTTAATTTAAATAATATTAAAAATATTCCTGTATTCGATCAAACAAATAATTTGATTGTAAGGTTTATTTAAAATGTTAATTTAACTATTTAGTTTTAAGTAAAAATAAACATCTCATTATATTTTCTTATAGGAGTTTTACTCCCATAGACTATATAACAAATATGTTAAATACTTATGTGTAGTACAGAAATTGTCATATAGATGACGCTTTTTCTATTTCATTCCAGGAGCAGAAGATATTTAATACAAATAGCGTGTCAAATATACATTTGGGTAATACAGTGTTGCCAGAGCTAGGGAAATTTCTCTAGACTTAGGGAATTTAGGTCGGTGCTAGGGAAAAAGGGAATTTTTACGAAATAAGGCTATAATCTAGGGAATTATGCTACATCACAATATTTCCAGTATACAGGGTGAGTTTTTTTATCTTGAGACAACGGTATATCTCTAAAACACTGCATCAAATCAAAAAACAATCTTAATAAGATTTATTATAATGTAGGGGGCTCACTGAATGGTGCCGAACTTGATCCTCCACCTCACCCCCTCCCTCCCCCAGAGTGGAAGGGGGGAGAACTTTGAAATCTTAAAAGGGAACCCCCATTTTATATTTTATATTGCAGATTCGGAATCTGCGCCATCAAGTATGTAGTTTTTGTTTGAAGCTTTTTTTCGATTCGTAACAGATCCTGACCAATCTGTCAGGTCTTCAAGTAACACTTTTGCAATGTTAGTTTATGTTAAAATAAAAAAAAACACAAAATCATGTTTGCTTGCTTCTCTTTTTTGTGTATTTTTTCTAGACGTTCACAATCATGTTTTTTTTTGCGATTACAGCGCAATCTGTTACGTATCGAAAAAAAAGTTTCAAACAAAAACTACATACTTGATGGCGTAGAATCCGAATCTGTAATACAAAATGGGGGTTCCCATTTAAGATTTCAATGTTAATATCAATGTCCCCCCTACCACTCTGGGGGGGTGAGGTGGGGGATCGTGTTCGGCACCCTTCAGTGAGCCCCCTACATTATAACAAATCTTATTAAGATCTTTTTTTTGATTTGATGCAGTGTTTTAGAGATATTCCGTTGGCTCAAGATAAAAACTCGCTGATGTAGCATAATTCCCTAGATTATAGTCTTATTTCGTAAAAATTCCCTTTTTCTCTCTCACCCTGTATATGTTATGGATGCCCTTAACGTAGAAACTTTAAATATTGTGAAACATGTAAGGACACCTCGATATACAGAGATCCCAAAAATTTGGCGTAGTAGTTGTTAATTTTTTACATTTAAATTTAATTAAAATAATAAAGTTGATGTACACCTAAAGTGCTATATAATTCAAAATATTTCCCTTAAATAGATCATAGTCCATCACTATCCAGCGAATCGTAAGTTTCACGCAACACATTACAACAGATAATAAATAACCGCCATTTTGAGTTCGTCGACATTAAGTGACATTTCTTGTCTTATCTCTTCGCTGGTCTATTATTAGATATCATTGTGCAGACTGTATAATCGACACCTTCTATCACTTCAGAGCGTTATGGCATAATATTGTAAAAACCTATTCAGAAGCATCACTTAGGCCCGTTTGACACTGTACATTTGCTTGTAGCGAATTTTGTATAAATTATTGTGCAAGTACTTATTGTACAGTGGCATACGTATAAATTGTATGCAAGTTTTCTTGTATTAAATTATATACGAAATATTAGAACATGTTCGAATTTCTTGCGCATATATTCACCATGAAATTAGCCACCCAATGCTGGAGCAACTTAAACAATCTCACATTATATAA
Source organism: Protaetia brevitarsis (assembly GCA_004143645.1). Taxonomy (NCBI): domain Eukaryota; kingdom Metazoa; phylum Arthropoda; class Insecta; order Coleoptera; family Scarabaeidae; genus Protaetia; species Protaetia brevitarsis. Next base: position 192,328 of record RXPK01000868.1, on the reverse strand, counting down.
CATAACCTGCTATAACTTTTTCAGAGTTGATGTTTATAAGCGTAGTGTTTTTTGAATGCGATTTGTAAGATTGCAACGTAGCAACTGTGTACACTCAAAGATGTCATGGTCTCGGGATCAAATAGAATTACTTATTGATCAGTATTACAGCCATCCGTGTCTGTATGTAGTGAAATCAACGTTATACAGAAACAAATATGCAAGAAACGCAGCCCTTGCAGAAATTCAAACCGAATTGAATAAAATACGGCCTGGAACGTCAATTAACGAGATAAAAGCAAAATTTAATGGTTTACGTACAAACTTCTTGGCCGAACATAGAACATCGTTTTGCGCCAAACCTAATACTGTTTCAAATTGATCATTGGTCAGCCGAAGAAAATTTCTGTATGCCTGAGGATCTTCTATTAACAACTCCCTATTCAACATTGACAGTAGACCTTTGTTTTCACCTCTCCTTTCAAGCCATTTTCGTGACCATAACTTTCTATTAGTACTTTTCTTTATTTTTTTTTCTCTTATTTATTTTTATGCCAGCAATTATGCATGCCGACAAAGCACAAAGAGTTTTACAATAAGTATTATCAATTTTCATCTTCTTAATGCAATAAAAGTAGCCAGAAAATAGTTTAAACAAGCCAAACTAAACCTTTATTCCTAACTAACTTATTAATCATTAGACATCTGCGGTTGACATAAATCATCATATATCTCCACCAATAGCAGGCATACATATTGAAAGAAATTGAGCAAGAACTTATTAGTGCATCAAACGACAAAGTGATGTTCGATTTCCAAACAAGTTTTTATGTACAATATCTTCTATGTCAAATGTTGTGCTAAATTCATTAAAAGAAAAGGTATAGTGTCAAACGGGCCTAATGTCTTGTTTCCCCAATTAAAATTATGTTTAGATAATTTCTTAGATGTAACAGTTTGATAGGCACTGAAGATGTTGTTCGACAAGGCGGAACTTAATTACTTTTGAAACAAATTGGTAAAATGCTCTCAAAAACAAAATCCATAATTATTAAAAATGTACACAAAATAGAGAATCCATCAGTGTGATTTTTTTCTCAAAGTAGGTAGATGATCAGCGTGGACGGTGCATGGGCACTTAAAGCTTACATTCATATCGCCCAACCCGGTTGAAAAATTTTTAATTTTTAGTTTATTTTCGCAATCTGCGACCTAGAAAACGTATCCCGTAGGAACTTTGATGACGCTGATGTTACGCTGATTGCGATTTTGAATCGCTGTGAAGCACTCGCAGCTGAAGGCAGGCTATGTAAACGCATTTTCCCTATTTTTATCTCATTTGAGTATTTACATTGACACATATTATACCTAGCATTGGTAATTGTCCAAAAAATTGCTCTAAACATCTTAAAAGTATTCTGCTAAACACCGATCTTTAGTTGACGCAAATTTTCTAGATAATGAAAGATATGAGCTCCCTTTTACGCCTCTCGCTTAACGAAGTCGATTTCGCCATAAAAACGGAACCACAAGGGAATATTGCCGGCATCTACAACATCCTAGCGTTCAAGCATACCCTCCACCAGGTGGAAGGCGACGGTATAACACGCGCCGTAGTCGATCAGAACAGCTACATTACGCCGAGATCAAGAGGTCAGGCCGGAAAAACGGAAAGAGGCGGGGATCAGAAACGAAAGGAAGGACTGAAATCGGCCCCCGCGCAAAAGAACCCCAGGGCGACGCCGACCACACCCGGTAGGCATCACCATTCCGCGCAGAAATCCCCTAGTCCGAGGACCGCACCTATCAGCGATGAGAAATCCATAAAGAAGAAAGTCGTTCCCAGGGTTTTACTGTCGAAGTACGAGAAGAGCAGTTCAAGTAAGCCGAAGCAATTAACGGACTTCGTCGCTATAAGGAAGCAGTGTTCTTCCGCCGATGAATACAGACGAACTGTCAAAACTCCGAATCAAGTTGAAAGACCGGTGGCAAGTCGCGGTAGTCGACATCCGATCGAGAATGTTCTGAACTTGGACATACCGATGACTCCTATTAGTCCTGATGCTTCGAAAGTGCAGACACCGCGCCAATCTTCCGTGTTGGCAACACCAACTCTTAGGGATAGGAGGAGCACCAGTAACCAAGCAGATGGGAACAGAAGCGCTGATTCGAAAACTCCCGCATTGAAACTTTCAGATAGATTGACTCCAAAGTAAATATACAATCCTGTCTATCTCATTTTTCCCACGACCATATATCGGGCATTTTTTTTATATGACACATACAATTTCCCTATGTATAAAGTTAAAAAACAAATTGTCAATGCATTGGTAACTGGCGAGTAGGCAACCAGATATACTACAAACCAGTTATTATTTTGTTTTAACGATTGATTTGACGTATGACATATTCTGAAATTTTACCATTATTCCCAGTGAACCAAATTCAAATTTCCCGCAATTATATTTGGTAACTTCAACTTAAAGCTATTCAAATAACTATTAATCTAATACAAAATCGTAGGTAATTTCATGCTTTAATGTTGAAGTTACTAAAAATAATTGTGGGAAATTTGAATTTGGTTCACTGGGTTTAGTATATTTCATTATTAATTAAGGTATTTCAAACCCGTAATAAACGTTATTTAGTTGAATAACCAAAATAATTGTCTTTTCAGTAATTAAAAAATATTATATACGTATCAAACCAGTTTATTCTGTTAAAATGCAATTCAGTGGTTGAAGCAGCCAACTAGCTCTAGCACAGTGACTAGTAGAAGCTTAATAGGACATGAAAAATATACGAATGTTGTCGATACAACCGAAAAACTATGTTATGTTTACAAGTTTGAAATTATTTATGAACGAGAAGTACATATGCGCATATTGGAGGACTCCTGAAGAGTTCGTGGAAGAAGTTTTGGTCAACCTAGTTGAAATAGTTAATCGTGACAAACAATATACTATTAGAGGATTTCGTATAAACCGTTGGAACAATAACGATGATAGGAATTTGTTAAGAAATTTAGATTATCAAAGCAGTATTTAGTGGTTACTAAAAAAAATTGGAAATACATTGCAGTGTACAACAGAAAGGTACTAGTAAAACTGTCAATTTTAATAGATTTAATAGATCTAGGTGTTCCTCAAGGTTCCATTTTGGGCCCCACCTTATTTTTTATTTGTATTAACGACCTGCCAATGTACGTTAACGCTAAGGTAGTTCTTTACGCGAGACGACATAAATTTAATTACCACTTCTAACGATGATATCAATTTAATACACAAAAGATACAATCCTATTACCAATCTATTAGCAAGAGGGTTGAGATAAACAAAATTATTATAAACAACAATAAAACTAGAATAACATCTTTTAAAGATAGAATGACTTAAATCAATATCCAACTAGGTGGCTTTTCTTTGAGCAACACCACAATGATACTCGGTGTGATAGTTGACTGTAATCTACATTGGAACGATCATATTAAATACGTTTGCTCGATAATAATTAGCTCGAATTAGCTATGCTATATATCACTTTAAGCAAACTTGGAGCGCTAATGTTTTGAAAACTGTTTATTATATGAAGTGCTCTATTGGGGCTCCTGCAGTGCAGTACATAGAGCTTTTTATGTTACAAAAACATTCCCTTTCACGTAATTTTTGGCTTGAAACTGTTACAATCATGCAAACCTCTGTTCAAAAACTACAAAATTTTACGATACGTACATTCTGGAAGTACTATGTTTTCTTCGAATTCATAGAAAATAGTCAGATTCGTTTTCCTCGATACACAGGCGACTAAATCCACGATAAAGCTCTCTACTTGTCAATAACATCGGACTTAGAAGATACTTTAATTGTGTACTCAGACGCATCAAAAATTGGAAACGAATGCTGTTGCGCAGTATTCATTCCAAAATCGAAACATGAAGAAATGTATAAATTAAACGGGAGTATGTCCATTTTTTTCTGCAGAAGCGGTAGCCATCATGAAAGCGGTGGAATACATTCACAAAATGAACATCAGTACCTAACGCTTGCGTTATGTCGGATTCACAAAGTGTCCTTAAGCCTATGATAAGTGTCAATTGAGATGCCATGCACCCTACGGTACAAAATATTGTAGATAAAACTGCGCAATTAAAACGCTTAGGAATAAGTATAGTATTTATGTGGATCAAAAGTACGTTGGAATCAGATCGAACGAAAGAGCAGATGAGCTTGCGAAAAGAGCAATTACGAAAGGAATGCACTGCTATGTAGATCTAAATTGAAGTGATCTACTAATAGCGATTAGTAGAAAACAAATTTATCGCGAATGGCAAAACTGCTAGCAGCGTTAGAATGACGAAAGACCAATGCAATATTGGTTCATCCACCCTGATATTAATAGCACAGCATGGCACTCAAAGCATGTAGTCTTCCGATGGTTTTATCCTACCATTTCACGGCGAAAATTTCGACATGGACAGTTTCCGGCTCATCTCTATAGGTTACACCTATAATGGAATCACCTGCTTGTAGTTATGGGAATCAATACGATGACATTAATCACCTGTTTTTAGAATGTGTTAACTATACAGACGAGAGAAGAGAGATATTAAATGAATCGTCTTAGTAAATATTAATCAATATATCAAAAAAAAAGTACTATGTTTTGTGTTCAAAAATATTAACGCATTTCTTAACCCTAATCACCATAATTATAAAACCAGATTAGATACTTATTTACTTCCACTTTTACACAGGAAGGCCATAATTCAGAAAGTATACAATACATCGGTTGTAAGCTCTATAATGTTTTACTTAGCGAAGTTAAAAGTATTAAACAATTTCGTTTGTTTTAAAAAAAAACAGTCAAAGACTTGTTACTTGATATAAATTATTACTCTTTGGAAGATTTTTACCAAAATTTTTGCTGATTGCTGGTATTTTTTTTACAATTGTTATGATTTACTCCTGAAAGCTATTAATTATGATTTACACGTAGTTTAACATGAACTTTTAAATTGAGAAAGTGTGATCACAAATTGTTATCCTTTTTGTCTTTGCCATTCCTGTACTATAAAACGTTATAAAATTACTATTTCAGTGTGCTGTTACTTCGATTGCATTAATAATCGAAGATTTGTGGAACTTAGATTCACATTTAATTTGCTAAAGATGGTACATTTCATTAGCTACTCTAACTTCATCAGGTGTACATTGTCAGAATATATTAAGTATATCCTAGGTTACAAAATCAAGCTTTAGTACAATTATTATCTTCAAATTTCTAAATATTTATAATTACGGGGTGTTAAATCTGTATTAAGTAAGCTACAACATGATAATAGCTAATGATTAATTGGAAAAGTGTTTCCTATATTAACAAAATGATATGCTAAAGCGGATTTATCAGCATTATGATCCTTAACATGATATAAATGTTCTTTAAATCTAATCTCCGCATTCCTCTTGGTTTGCCCTATGATTACAAACACTGCATTTGATCTTATAAATCCCAGAACATTCTTTAAAATCAATAATTTCAACATTACATTTTAATTTATTTCTTAAAGTATTAGAATTTTGAAAAACCGTTCTAAGATTGTATTTTTACACAGGTTCAATATTGGTTAATCCATAATTTATTACAGTAAAATCTGCAAAACTTTTTCTCCACTAGTTTCTCTAGAATTGTCTTCAAATTGTAAAATTATGTGGGAAGCTATTTATATGAAAAAAACATAATAGTAGCCTACTTAATACAGATTTAACACCCCTTAATTGTAAATATTTAGAATTTATTGAAGATAATAGTACTAAAGCTTGATTTTGTAACCTAGGATTTAGTATTCTGATAATATACTTGTACACCTAATGATGCTAGCGTAGCTAGTGAAATGTACATAGTGTGAAGATTAAAAACTGTTATGAGACAGAAGTTTATAGGTATTTCGTGTGTTAATTATTGTATTTCTATTTGATATTTTTATTAGGTGTGTTCGAACATGCAGTTCACGAACGATTGACGATCACGTGAACCAATCAGACAACGCATTCCAGTTCGCGAGAACTCCAATCTGTTCTCTGATTGGTTCACGTGATCACGAACCGTTCGCGAACTGCATGTTCGAACAGCCCTATTATTTATTCATATTAGGCGCGAAAAGAGGTCTCTAAACAAATCACCTCTGTTAGTACGCGTTAATTTTCATACTTTCTGGTGTTTAATAAATATTAATTGCAATGTATGTAATTTTTTTATTTCTTGTGTAATGTGATGTTGCATTACGGCTTTGTATTTTTGACGTTTTTCATTTTTGTTGTTTTGGAAATAAAGGAATATTATTATTAATATCTTAATAAAAAATTGTTAAGGATTTATGGTCGTGGGAAAAAAGAACGTATGCATAAATCGCCCGAAAAGTGTCTAACGCACTCATAGGGTTTCTGTCTTCCCTATATATTATACCATGTGATTCAAAATGATTGTCGCAAGAAAAAAACTGTTTTCCGGAAAAAATTATCTATACTTATTACCAATTTAATGAACGAAGTTAGCTACATACAAATTTCATACATTAAATGAATTTTCTTGACATTTAGCGACATTGGCGTGCGTGTTGTAGTATCTTTCGATTATTTATCTTATATTTTTTCAAATCGTTATATTATACATCTAATATCACCAACAATAGTATTCTCAATACTGTAAAAAATAAGGGAATTTATCTGTGGTATTAGCTCAACAAACAGGTAAAAAATCAATATTAACATTAAGTGAAATAGTTTATTACATTTTATAGTTTTATAGGCTTATCATACACTTCAGCGCAATGAGCTGTCAAAAGAAAGTTACATTTTCATCCCTATAAAGTTTCTACGGTACAGGAATTATTACCATTAGATCACGATAGGCGATTGGAATATAGTCATTGGTTTAATAACAATTTAAGGGACGATGACTTGCTAAAGAAATCATTTTTCTCGGATGAAGCCTGGTTTTATCTAACAGACTATATCAATTTACAAAACTATTGCATATGGTCTGCAGAAAATCCACACGAATTTCGAGAAACGCAATTGCATCCTGTAAAAGTTGGAGTTTGGTTAGCTATGTCCAGGCAACGAATAATAGGGCCAATTTTCTTCGTGGAACCTGTAACAGCCCAACGTTACCAACAGATGTTGGAATTGTTTATTGCAGAGTTACAAGAAAATGAGCTTGAAGCAGGTTATTTTCAGCATAATAATGCTCCAGCACATACTGCTCGACAAACCTGCCAATATCTTCAACAGTTTTTTGCTGACAGGTTCGTTAGAGCACAAAGATGGCCACCAAGATCGCCTGATCTAACCCCATTAGATTACTTCATGTTCGGCTATCTAAAAAATAGGATCTATAGAAACCGCATGCATACCATAGAAGAAGAACTGAGAGATGCAGTTTTGTCACTTAATAATTATACTAATTGTATGTTATAATTTAAAGTAATAAATAAATTTAGTTAAACACCAGTTAGTACTGAATTGTAAAATCATAATTTAGTAAAGTTAAATTAATTACATTTCATTTTTACAAGCAGAAACACCAATCCATAGTCGTTTATATAATGCGAGTTCAAATATAGGTTACGTTTTCCTTATTTATGACAGATCCGTTTACTTTCTTATGTTCCAACACTGACTTAGTTCAAACCTTCATTACAAACACGCGGCATATACCTACACCCTGTTACTATCTATAGGAGCGGATTTGACAATCATTTTGAATCTCTGTGTATATGCTATGTGATATAGTAGATACCCATATATTTCAGGCAATTATCAACACGGATTCAAAGCGTGAATTTTTCAAACATGGCAAAACCAGAAAAGCCAGTCCAACAGCCACCCGCAAGGCGTCCACTGACCGGGCCGACACACACGAAAGAGAGGGCACTCAAAAGACGCAGGTAAACACGCCTCCTGTACAATTTATCTTTAGAATAATTATTGTTAGTATGTTGCCAGTAACTACGACGACCAGTACGCCAAACAAAGGTGCTGCGCCCACGGCGACCCCGCAATCAGCGCCCGCCCGCAATCATAAGATAATCCAAGCTCAGAAGATAACAGATGCAAGGGATTTACAGAAATCCGGGGATCGACCGAAGACATTAGCTTCACAATCGCCTACCACGAAAACGCCACAGTCTAGGTACGCTTTCGTTAATGAACCGATAGCGAGATCCATAGCCGGTTACGTGGTTAATAATATTCCGAACAAATTGCAAACGTTCAAATGGATAAGGGCAACGAAGAAAGATAGTTCCTAACTGCTAGATACGCTTTTGTGTATCTGGATTCATTGTATGTATGTACTTACGTAACGTGGAACTTTAGTGTAATAACGTGTGAATAAATAAAATCATGTCTGACTGCATTTAATGTTAATTATTATTATCGGCAAAATAATACGAAAACGAAAGACGAGGAAGAATTGATAATTCATGCTTATAGAGAATTTTCGTATTATGTATACCCTTATAAATATATTAAGCAAATAAAATTAAAGTAATGAGGGCTTATGCAAGTAGCCTCGTGCGCTCGAAAATGAATAGAATGCTATTTTTAACGATTAATAATCGTTTGAGGTATTTATTAAAGAAATACCGAAAATTTCACTGATTCCGTAAAATATTTAATATTTATAATTACGTATTTTTATTTTTGTACAAATTAAAATAGCGCACCCCACTCGAGTTTAATGTTTTTTTTGGCAGGTGGTGATGACAAAATATGATATTTTCATTTTAGAAACTGCTGCAAATACGAGATGTTATATAAGTTACTTTTTAAAAGTACTACACGCTCAGTATATTGTATTATATTCAAATGTTACGATGTAAACTGGAAACATTTTATCTTGCCTTCAAATTTAGCGATTTTCGATGTATTGACGTTTGAAAATAATATAACCGAACATAACCCTTCAAACTTTAAATAATTCTATTACCTACTCTTCATGACGAACTTTTCTTATTTTGAGTGTGCTCGAAAAAAAGGTCTCACTCTCTTACAAGCACATAAATAGCATGACGTTTATACTTGAATATATTATATGTTTACTGAAGTGAGATGTGATAAACTAAGCATTACACTACGTGGCAATATTAGACGTTAAAAATTTAGTAACACATTAATCGAACAATGGACTAAATAAATTTTGATAGCTACGAATTTGATTTATTAAAAACTGTTCTAAAAGACTGCCACCTCGTGACAAAAGAGTATATTAAAAAGAGAAATCCAATAGAAAGCGCCATCTAGGAAATAAATATTAAATTACAATCATTAAATAGATTTTTGTAAACAGATTTCTAGATTTCAGGTCGACTTGGTTTAAATAAAGGAATCTATTCTCCTCTTTTAGTGTTAATAGAAGTTTTCTAGTGGGAATGATCGTGCTATTTGTCCTTAGATGGCTGCACTAGTTACAAATTAATAGTATTTTCTAACATTTTTTTACAAGAAATCTCAGATCCCTGCTCGCTAATGATATTTTGCTAAAAAAAACCGTTTTTTTTTTTTAATCAGATCTATCGGAAATTGTTACCTCTGTCTTACCGCTTGTGTACAACCTCATAAGGGTATCAGTAGGAGTGTATTTGTGTCCGTTTATAAATTGTGATTGGCAAAAACAAGTGAAGAGCATTTGGAATGTGTTTTAAGTTGAAGCTTGTATGAGCTTTTTAACCCCTGCTGCACATAATACAAAAGCTGGTATAGGTATCGAAACTATACAAACGACTGTAAAACTATTAAGTGACGTAAATGGCTATTAAATGAACAACAATTAGTTCTTCTATAGCCACATCTACAGATGTCTCTACAAATGTTCTAAAAATGAAAAAATATGTGTTAAAATGAAAACAAGGAAATATGTATGTACAAAATGTTTCTAAAATAAGGAGGCCCTCTTTTATTTTAGAAGCAATCTTGTACATATTTCCTTTCCCTAACTTTGAAATATTAAAATTTCAACAGAAGTGATAAAAGTAAAAGTTGTAGGCAGGGTTGTAGGGATGTTAGTGACTACCCTATGATGATCCTGACTTTTACCTTAATTCTTAACTTCCATTTTTAAGATCTTTCGTTGATTAGCTTTAGGTTTTAGTTCTAGTAAAGAACAGAAAAGCGCAACAATCATATATGATACATGCTGAATATTTTATATTTGACATTAATCCCATTTAGAACCAACTACAAACATTTGAAGATAGGGTTAGTTAGTCTGTTTAACAAAAATGCGTTTTCTGCATTGTTCCTCAGTTTTGAACAATTTAGTTAAAACGTGAAGTGTGCGTACCGTTTCTTAACGTTATGTCTACATTCATAACATAGCAAATTTGGAGTCTCTAGCAGTATTAACCGAGATATTACCCCCTTGGCAAAATTTTAATTTCCCACAATTATTCTTAGTAACTTCAACATTGAAACACGAAATTACCAATGGTTTTGTATTAGAGTACTAGTTATTTTGTGTCTTTCTGTTGAAGTTACTAAAAATAATTGTGGGAAATTTAAAGTTTGCCAAGCTAACTTCTGAATGATGCGATGATTATTAGTAAATAAAAAAAAAAGAAAAACTTAAATAACTCAAAAACGGCAACATAGCTATAGGAATAGCTAATGAAGATTTACGTATTTATGATCATAGAATCCAATAATGAATAAGAAATTATATTATTCTATTTAAAATAACAAAGTTGACGTCCATTTCCGGTCAATCGGAAGTGATATTTTGGTTAAAGTATTTCACATTTATAGTTCCAATCGAACAGATAATGGTGCAAAAATCTCAAATTTAAGTAAATAATAGGACATCATAAACTTTTAATAAACCACTTACGGGGAATAAGCAATAAATGCAAATATGTATATTTACTTTGCTTGAAAATGTAATACATTTTGTATTTATAAATTAATTACATACAGAACTGCTACTGATAATCGGCTTATAAACTGCAAAAGTGTAATCAAATTTTAAGTAGGTAATAAATAACTCATCCCCTTAAGACATTATCAAAACAAAGTATGTAATTAATATTAATGTGAATCTAATACTTTATAGCAAGTATGTACAACCTAGGAATTATATATTATATTGCCATTACAAATATAACTACTTTTCTTATGATGTATGAAGTAATCAAATTGCTATTAGATTTTTGTTTTTCAATTATGATCATTATGGAACTGAAGGACTAAAGATAAGAGAATATAAAAATAGAATTCCTTATAATCTTTGACTTCCTTCCTTGTGACGTCATCTGACCTGTCTTGGGGAATTTGAGAAATAAAATGGAAATAAACCCAGCATGCCGTGATTATATAACCCATTCTTTTAAATCGAGATTATATCAGATAAATATCGACTCATTAGAGATGAACGAAGTGAGACGAATTCTAAAAAGATTTCTTTTTCAGAATTCAGATAAAAAGAAACATAACGAGTAAATAACAAATTACAAATAACTCCCACTGCTTTTCATTGGTAAAAATAGATTAAAATGAATAAGATGGTTCATAAAATTATTCTAATGTAAACTCTTTTGCTCAAGCTTGCACATGGAAATTAACACTTAATAAAGCATATAGGGGAAAAAATACACAACAATTTTTTAAAAATACCACTTTATCTCTAAAAAAAATGACACCTCCGGTGCCAGTACAGCATTACATGATTCTCCTTCTCGCACATGTTTTTGGATATACACAGTTAAAGAGTATCCATCATAACAAAATAGTATCTAGGTAATAGAAAAATCGAAATTTTAAAGTTATGGCAGCGCATCGTTGGATAAAAACACACACAATCCCTAATGCCACGGAACATCTCTCGGTTGTGAAATCGCACCTAATTTGATATACCGTGCTGTTTGCGATACTGGAGGAGTGGGTAAACCCACAGATGAACCCACCGAAGATTGATAGTTCTCATTCGATAAAAGTTTAGAGCCGTCGCCCTTGAGTGCCACTACTGATTTCCACGAATTAATATAATTCACTAAAAATCAATATAGAATTATGAATTGGTAATAATAAATTAAAGTTCAAAGGACGTACTTTTGAACATTCTCACATAACCATCATCCCCACTCGAAGCTAGAATTGTACCGGTGACGTTCCAACTAACTCTCCAAACGGTACTTCCATGATCTTCAAATTGGGCAGCAACCTGAACGTCTAGTTTCGTAATTCCACTTTGAATACTACTATTATCACTAGAAAAGTGTAAAGAATTAAGATTAAGTCATTTGATGAACGATGTGATTGATGTACCGTCTTTAACAAACTAAATGCGAATTGAAGAGCCACAAAGGTTCGATTATTTATGCAACTGAAACTACAACAACTACTGCATACCGAACAATGCATAGTTCAGAATTGTTTGTACATATTTTTTAATTACTATTTCAGTGTGCTGTAGTTTCGATTGCATTAATAATCGAATATTTGTGGAGCTTAGATTCCCATTTAATTTGCTAAAGATGGTACATAATAGGTTTGTTTGTTTGTCTGATCTAAGCAGGTCCGAGGAATTTTACGCGTTTGTTTGTATTTTAGAGCATGATTTGTGCGTGTTTGTTTGTTTAGAGCAAGCAAATCCAGATCACAAAGAGGTTGCTCTTCCTACTCGCGGTCCGACGTCCGAGCAACTACGAGCAATTTGTGCAACATAACCTACTCGCACTAACACCGTGTTGTAAACTGTCTGTAAATGTAATCTGATTTATAACTGCATCAAATATGCACGAAATAGATAATATAATGATACCAATGTGATTAATGTAAAGAACGATCATTATATTTTAAAAACTTCACTTGGTAGGTACATAAATACTAGCATATTGTGCATTTTTATTGTAGTCTAGATTACTCTAGATTCATTAATTTGAAAAATTACTTTTACTTTTCCTATTCATAATAGCTGTGACAATCTGACAATAGTAAATAATAAAATTAAGGTTATATTGCAATCAAGCTGAGAGCTCTGAGACGCTCTCAAGTTACTCTGACGACGTAAGTAGGTACTGCTCCAAGCACATAAACAAACAAAGCTAATATAAATGTAAATATAGGAAAACTGCTACTTTTAAAAAACAAATCCTAGTAAGCAAATATAAATTTACCAGAATTATTTTTATTGTTTCTTATTTTCAACACAAAGCTATTAAAATGAGCAGCGAAGAAAATCGAAATTTCATATTTCATTTTGCATAATTTCATACCTCAATCATGAAGTTACTAAAAACTATTACGGAAAATTGACATTTTGGTATCTAAGAATATGAAGAGGTTAGTATCAAAGGTGGCTTCATAGTGACTTTTATATAACGGCAGAAAACGAAATGTCACATTTAAAATACTTTGCACCCCTGCAGAGTAACTTTTTAAGTTACTTCCAAACACCCACCCCCAGCGGCTTGATCGTGCCGCTTTTATCAGAGATGAACGGGTACAGAACCTCAGATTCACACCCTAGTTGAGATGTAGGTTCCAAGTCCAAAATACTTTGCAGCCCACAGTTTTAGAATATATAGTTATCTACCTCTTTTCATTTTAACTAAATATATCTACTTAATTATATTCTTATAAATAAAGACAAATTACAGCAAAACGGAGTATACAGAATAAAATGCGATGCCACTTATATAAGAGAAATTGGCAGAAAACTAGATACGAGAATGAAAGAACGCAAGAAACAAAACAAGTCAATTTTTTTTCCAACATCTAATGGAAACTGGAATGTCATCATCAATGATGACAACATTACTTTACTTCATAACAGTGATAAAGGTCAGAAACTAAGTTCTTAGAGGTATACGAAAGAAAAAACAAAATATAATCTCCTAAACAAACAAATAGATTACAAATTTCTTAGTATCTTAGTAAAAGTTGGTTGTTTTTTTACCACAAAAAAAGTAATTTTAAACTAAGAACCAACTAAAATAAATCTCCCCCTCTCATCCCTTTCTAAGGTAGGAACATTTCTAACTTGCAACTAAGACAGGCTGATAACAAGTAGTTTATGTTATCTAGTCATCAAATTTGAAGTTTCTTAGGAAGTGAATGTTCTTTTACTTCCCTGTTTCATTTACAAACCTCAAGTCATAAAATAGCTTTTGTTATTACATTGGCAACAGGAATTTATAAATATATTATGTCATCTTTCTTATTAAAATTTAAAATATTGTTAGAAGATCCTATAAAAATTAAAACTCAAGGCTGACAAAGAAAAGCCCTAGGTCGTGAATTTGAAGCACCGTTTTTTTGGTTTCTGTTTTGCTGGATTGTTATTATATAATAATTCTTAATAGTAATTATGTTAATAATAATGAACGTTGAAAAACCATTTAATTAAAACAGACTGCTCCTAACATTATTGTTAGGGTGTACATTAAGTGTATGTAATAGTAAACAATAGTAATTGGACCATTTTATTCTGTTAAGTAAACAATAATAGAATAAATAGTAGGAATAATGATAGCAATAAGAGTGCTTAATTCCAAATTCAATCTAGAATTTTAAATATCTTAGTTCTTAGTGCATTTCCTTATGTTTGATTGTGATAATTATAAGTCAGCATGTAATTAATTTATAAATTAGTACATATGCACCATATTTTCAAATGTTTTTTCTACACGTCGCATTTTAACATTATGTATTTACTTGTTTCGCTTGAGTTTGGTATTCTGATCTGCCGTTTTTCAGTTGAGGATTGCGATATTAGCAAAAACATGTTGCGATTAAGATACATATTTAAAATTAAAATTATAGATTGCATTTAGAACTAAGCAGTCTTATTGACATTTATTATTATTACCATTCATTTCATACTCCAATCTAATGAGGGTACTATGTAAATATTTCATTCCAAAAAAATTCAAAACATTGAATACGTTGCTATTAGTGTGTTGGTAATAAATAAATAATTAATTCAATTATCAGTATTCAACATTTCAGAGATGTAAATCATATCTAGCATAAAAACAATTAAAATAGAAACATTTTGCAAAATTTCACATTAAATAAACAAAATGGCGATCAGCAGTTTTGTTTTAAGCATTAAATACAAAATATTGTTAGTTTATGTTGAGAGAGAGAGAGAGAGAGAGATTTGAACGAAATATTTATATAATATTCTACAACTAATTTTAATGAATTAAATTTACTTTAATCCGACTATTACCCTATATTTAACTGATACGTGTTTAAATATGCATTGAATAATAATATTACCTAAAATTTGTTCAAATTGCGTACAGGTATATACGTACAAACGCTATTTGTGGGCTAACTATTTTGGGCTTTAAAAAATAAACATCTCTTTAAGAAGTGGTCATATACTTGTAGTACTGTAAATTAACTTATGGTATTTCTTATTAATTAAACCGTTTTTGGTAGCTACATTATTTTTACTTCGTTTAAATCTCTTTAAACAAAAAAAGTTGATATGAACTTTTGAACTTAATTTGTTTTTAGATTAGAAAGTTATAAAAATAAGCATTTAAGTAACTGATATATGGTAAATTAGTTAAGCTAACATCAGCCTTAAAGATCTATCTTATTAGTCTTAGATAAAATTAATAAATGTATTTCAATGTTAAAATTTCTAACTTGGAAAAACTAATTAGTGTACTACCAGAATATCATAACGTTATTCAAAATTCAAATCAATAAATAATAGACATATAAAAATATTTAGTACGTACTTAACAGGAGTAAGATTAAGTATTCTAACATCTTTAGTAGCAACAGCCAAAACATGATAACTTCTTCCCAAGTTTGGAGAAAAAGCCAAATCGTGAACTGGTTCCGTAATACTATTAATAGTTTCAATTTTTGTCCATCTCCTATTATTTTCACTAAATTCATATATAAAAACTTTTCCACCTGTCGCCTGGTTGGTATCGTCACATCCAACCGCTAACATAGGTGGATGTGCTCTGCAAATCCTCACAAGTAAGTGAAACAAAATCATATTAAAAAAAAAAATAAGAGATATACTTAGAGAAACTTGGATTCCAACTTAAACAGCTACATGATAATTTACACTGCACTTCATGCTGTAACGTCCACTGGCTTAAATTCATAACATCAGGAGCTTCGTAAATTCTAATTATCCCATCTGCAGAACACGTTGCTAATATTAAACCTTGCGTTTTGGGTCCAAATTTTACGTCTGTCACAGATGTTCGAGAATCTACCAGATTTGTCCTCCGTACCCAGTATCTAGTGCCTCTTTCGCCAGGACCGGGATTTTCTCCGACTAAATGATTTTGCAATGTTGACTATGATAATTTAAAAAAAAAACTAACCTATTTCTTCCCAAACAGCAGCAGTTCTATCGAAAGAACATGTCGCTAAAACTTGGCCAAATTCTGGATGGGCCCAGGTTACTTTCCAAACAGATCCGCTGTGGGCCTTCCAACTAGAACTCAAGACCCATTTTCCGTCATTGTTTTGATCCCAAACCTATGAGTTCAATGTTTGTCCAAGAGTAAAGAGATTAGAATATAATTTACCTTTACGTACTGATCGCTGGAGCACGTGGCCATTCTCTGTCCGTAAAAATCATAAGCGACATCGTGAATTAAATCTTTATGCTCTGCATTAATTTCCTGAGCTTCAAACATTTTTTTAATGGATCACAATTTCACAATTTCAAACAAGAACATAACCTCTCAATTTAAAAACATCACATCTCTCCAACAGTGAAAAATTAAATTTCACTAAGGTAGAACGCTTAATTCCTGTTATAAGTTTATTTTATCTAAATCTAAATTTAATAACGCAGGAATATCTCAACTAATTCGTTCATGCGGTAGTTGTTTTACAGTTTAGTATTAAAATAAATTTGGCGCCATCAATGAATTCGATAGCATACCGATAATCCGGTTAATTGAGGCAATATATATAGTGTGCACGCCACCCATCTGTCAATGAGTATATAAACAATATCAGGTTGCCTGTAAATACAACAGGCTACGATAAACTAGCGACTAAAAAATAAATTTAAAAATGTTCACAATAAGCGTTTATTCGTCTATTCTGATCTCCAAAAATAATTAATTGGAAGTAGTGTGATTCCAAATACCCATCTAGCCAAATTTAAATTGCCCGCAATTATTCTTAGTAACTTCAACATTGAAACATAAAATTACCTACTATTTTGTACTACATTGATAGGCATTTTAATGCCTTTACGTTGAAGTTACATAGGCGTTAAGCAAGAAGACCAAATAGTGTAACTCTCGTCAATATAAATTTCAGCCGCCATTTTGTTTTGTACTGTATAATGTATGTTTACGTGCGTCTATTTCTATTCTTTGATATACCCCATGAGTCCACACTGCGTTGGTGATTCAGATGTAATATTGTTTTAATACTTTTAATTAACACTTGATATCTTCTAATATATTGATTGAGGGAGTGTCCTATGGTCACCTAATGCAGTCGGCATTCTATTGCAATGCGAGAGCGAAGCCAGGAAGCCGTACCTACGCTAATATATCTAACTCTAACATTCGCTTACATGCGGTAGTTCGTATAAAATCGGGTGACCATACAATGAATACTCTTGCGGTATATACAGATATGGGGCACGTATAGACACAACCTACGATAATTTACAAAAATAAAAATGTATATAATTGTTTGTAGGGAGAAGGTTTGATTTATATTTCTAAGGAACACTTTGTATGCAAATGTAATAGCAAACGTAGTTTAGTTTATTGCTTCATGTAATAGTCATATTAATACATTTGTTAAACTTAAAATAATCCCGATTGACCAAATCTCTTTGTACTATAAATAAAAGCATTGTGAATAAATAATAAGGTGTATGTACATTATGTACAGATCTAATTAAATATCTATTAAATGTCATTATTTAAGTTCCGGTAACATTGAAGGAAATTAAATAATCCTTATTAATGTATGCATAGTAATAGTTGAAAGGATTACAATTTAGGATTACAAAAGCAGTAAGAATAAAATCTTTCCCTTAAATGTTAAATTAAAAGGCTTATGCAAATTTATTATAATACGCGGAACGTTCTAGAATTCATGGAACTATGTAGGATCCAAATATACAAAATATACCACATTTAAAATTTTAAATTTGTTTACAGTTCGGATAAAATTAAATACCATAAGAAATATATAATAGAGATTAAATAATTGCAAATTGACAGTAAATAATGCATTTCCAATTTTATTAAAAATACCTATGAATTAATTCGAATCTATGGACTGGAACACGCGACATAATATGTAAATACAGTTCATAAAAAATAAAAATACACAATTGTTTATGTAAAGGCTGCAATAACACTTGACAGTGTCTATATTTCTTTGAGTAAATGAATAAAAACTTTTTTATAACGATTTGTTTTAAGTTCCTCGCTTCACATTATTTTTTTTAATCCTACAACTTTTTTATGTATTTTTAAATAAAAGGGTAAATTTGGTAATTTTAATTTTTAGTTTATTTGATTATAATGTTTTATTGATAATTTACTTCGAAATATATTATTGATATTGACAATCAACTTATTTAAAACCTCAAATTGATTAGAGAACTCAATAATGTGACCAGTTTAAATAATAGTGCTAAACGATGGGGCGCAATAATGATTATTTAATTATAAACATACTCATATCAGTACTTTTTGGTAAAGATATTAAAAATATTAATTCTAGACAATTAAGAATTTAATAATTTTAGATTTTGTTGTGAAACAATAAATGTAAATGAGGAATTCTAGTTTCAATTAATATATATAGATAATTTAGAATCTAATAATATCTAAATGTTTATTTTTTCAGATTTTTTTCTAAATTTATAAATGACATATTTAATTAATTTCGGAAAGTACTTACATTATGCTTCATTTCTTTAGGTGCCTGTGTCGTATCACACTTGGACTTTTAATATTTATAACAACAAAAATCTCCTGATTCTAAAGGATAAGAAGGTATTTTTATAGAAGGTATTGTTGCACTTTTTTCACCTCGATGCGAGTTTGATTCCTATTATTGGTATAGGAATACTGCACATTTGTATACCTCCAAACATACATCTGTATACATGATAGCAAATATAGATAATTTTTCATTTCATGAAACACCTCAATATTTGATAAAAAAAAAACATGACTAAAAACACCTAAAAATGGATAGATACCTATACACCTTTAAAAAAGAGAGTAAGCTTAAAAAGGAGGATATATTTGTGGTTTTCAATATCAACAGTAGTATACCATGATGGGAGAAGAAGCCAGATGTATTTACATAGCTGATATTGGCGCTATAATGTACTAATTTGTTTCATTTTTCTGTGTTCTGTTTAAAAGTTTAATAATGTATCCTCATATACAAAGAAACAAACCAGACAAAAGAAATACACAAATCCTCTTACTCCTCAACATAATAAACCAAACAAAAGCTATAGTTAGCGTTTGCTTAAATTGAACCCAACTAATAAGATTAAGGATTTATGTCTTATTCAGTATTGGTTTAGTAGGCATAATTAGATCTTAATTACACCTGAAGAATTGTGAAGTAAATTTTGTGGAAGGGGATTTTAATCCTTTCGCAATTATCCTGTAGAAAGAGAAAGTGATGATCCCCTAAAATGACATTCGTCAAAAGTAATAAATAGGGCTACCACAGTGGTGTTTTCTTCAATCAGATGTAAATCAGACGCAGTGATAAGTGATAAAAGTTTGTGTGCACTTGTGCGGAATATCGCGTGTCTTATCATGGATGCAGACCTAAAAGCGGAATAATATTTGTTTTTATTCATCCGAACTCGTAAATAAGCGGGGTGTATTTTTGTCGTCATCGATATGCCCAAACAGTGGCGATCTATATTTGAAAAGGTTAGTAGTACTAGTAGTTAGCAAGTTTTCAAAAAAAAAATGTGTGCGTGTTTAAAGAGTATACCAAAAGAACGCATATCTCAGAATGTCGTATAAGTGCCTAAGTTTCAATTTTCAATGTTTCTTTCCAGTGGTCTTGCTTCGACTACAAAAACTTGGGAAAGTGCGAGGTAAAATGCAACATCTTACTGAAAAGAAGGATACCAAAGGTGAGTTTATATTTTATATTATTTTTTTTTTATTAAATATCTATGAAGTGTATGTCGATGCTTCGATCAAAATTGACAAATATTTGTTTGATTGTTTGAGTTTAAAATCATAAAGATTGATCTAAAAGTCTCAAGGCAAATTATTAAATAATTTTTTTTGTGGAAATATATTTTTTTATAATTCTAAATGAAATTTATAAAACGGATGATTGATTTAGATATAAAAATATCTGATTTTTCTGAATCTTAAAGTGTATCAATTTATAAGTACAACTTCAAATTCAGTATATTGTTCAAACTAAAATAGTGAAAAATGAATCTTGTTATGTATAGTCAAAATTATAATCCTACCTATAATCCCATTACCGGTTTCAGCATAAAATATGCCTTCTTCAGGTGTATAAACAGAAGTAATTAAATGTAATAATCAATTAAAAACTACAATTTTTACATTTTTTTCTCATATCTTCTGGTGCTCAGCCTAGGAGGTTCTTTGGATATAGTCTTGATATAAACGTATCGTTTTTTATCTCAATCATTTGAGTGCTTAAATACTGATTTTTTTTATTTAAATTCTAAATCCATGTTGTCATTGTTCACTTTTTTTTCAAGAGTAACATTCAAGTTGTTTTTTCGAAATAATTATATATTTAACAGAACCGACATTTTCTACGTAATTGGATATTTTTTATTTTTCCTTTAATATTACCGGTATTGTGGAACGATTTATATTGAAACAACGCTGAAGCAAAATATTCCCCATTTTCACATCGTCCGTTAATGTCAAGTTTTGTTGCAATATCAAACTTTTTATAACACTTGCCTTACTAACTCCATGTATGCGCTTCTCCATTTTTTTTAAATTGATAAATAAAAGGCTTTGAATCATTATTAGGGTTTGTTACCGTTTACCTCGCGTATGTATGTACACTCTGATTATTTTGGAATACACAAGTCATAAAGTGCAAATAAGATTATTCCGAAGCGGTAACATTCTAATGTTGATATGACAGAGCCACATCAAAGGGAATTTTAACTAAAGCGATAAGATCTCTGCGTAAATTATAAACTGTGTTTTTGAATCGAAAATGAAATGTGAAAACTTTAAATATTCAGACAGGAGAAGTAAATATATACGTATAGATAAGTGTCTTTTATTGAAAGCTAGGTATTTCACATGCAGATGACTAACATCTGCAGTGTTGCCATTTTATATAAAAATAATTATTGGAAAAATACTTATATAGATAATTATAATAAACATACGTCATTAGTTGTGCTTTTTTTTTATTAGAGACTAATAATAATAATGGCATTAAGTAGTTCATAATACTACATTTGACCATTTAATGTATTTAAAAAATATTTTTGTCAATTATTCTTTTATGTTATTAACAGTTGACAAGATATTCCTCATTTGTGGTTTTAAGATAACATCATAGAAGAATGTAGAACGGACCTGCAAATATATGAGTGGCAAGCAAAGGTTAAGATATCTATTATTAAATAATTAAGTATTAATTTTAAACCACCATCCATAGAATTTTGCTTAAATATTTACAATAAAAAAAAAATAAAACTAATACCTCACTGTCATTATCTAATGGTAAAAAAAAAAAAACTTCAAGAAACCTAATACATAAAAATAATAATTATAATCCGACGACTTATAAGTATAACACAAACTTTCTGAAATAAAAGACAATACAAAGTAAAGCTATATTTTATTTTAATGCAAAAAAAATTCAAAAAATTAATTAGAGGGCAACCAAACGTTATAACGGCCTATACGATACTATATATGACCTTCAAGGATTAGAAACTTCATCCTAAGTATTAAAATAGACAACATTTATATCCCTGATGACGGCAGTAGACGAACTACCGAAACGTGGGATCATCAAACTCCTACAAACGATGAAAATAGCCCTAATAACAGCTCAAGCAACATTTATATTTCTCTGTTAAAAAGCAAAAATATTTATTTCACTATATTTCTTTGATGCAAAGTATTTGCTTTCAATGAAAAAAAACCTTTCTGTCTGTTTTTAATGTTTACCTCTGGCATCTGAATATTTAAGGTTTTATTTTTACATGCGGAAACTTTAAATATTAGCTTTGAGATCCATTTGTTCTGTGAATATTAGAATTGTGACTACGTTTACACGAGCATTTAACATTAGCTTTACATAAAACGTTTTTCCTTAAGCATTGTAAAACATCGTGTAAACAGCAAATTACACTAGTTTTACTAAAAACACTTTAGTAAATCAAACGATGTTAGCAATAGCCTTATCGTAATAAGATCCGACGTAAAATTCCATGTAAACAGTTTAAAGCATTTTATTTCGCTATTACCTACCAACATAAGCTAAAATGAAATATGAAAATTAAATATAATTGGACATGGGAATATTGGTATAGGTTATGTAATGTGAAAGGAACAACACAATTTACGTATAAACCGATGCAAACCTAACATATTAACAGGCTGTACTTCTGTCAACTATTGTTTGGTGAAAACATTTTTTTTTGTTTTAGAAGCACCGCATTTTTATGACTAATTTCATTACAGTTGTATCTAAAACCCAATAAGACAATAAAATAAATGCAATTTTTTAAATTACACCGATTTAACAACACCGGTCCTAAATGCTCGTGTAAACGTGGAAAGCTTTTTATTTTTCTTAATAAAATATATCAGAATAAAAGCTGCACTTGCAATTGTTTTCGTAACAGTATTTACCCACACACACAACAAGTGGAGACGATATTTGTGGGCATAAATATAAGTTGAAGAAGTTTTCGCGAATTATTATATGTACGCGTAAATTGTTTGCGGACAGATTTGCACACAAAATTGCTCAAATGAATACGCACCTTAAAGGCCGATTTACACTATCAGTCAGATCACGACCAGATCACATATTGTTACTATTGTTTGATTACTTAAACGTGCGCCCTAATGTGAATTTAACCACGGTACAAATAATACGGTATGCTCCTTTTGAATCTCAAATTCGTCAAGGCCGGTCAGCTGACGTCATTAAGGAGCGTATGGAAAACAATAAAATACATGTATGGTAAATAACAAAATGTTAAAATCCAAATTATTCACATCTAGCAATTAATGTAATTCAAATGCAGCTTTGCTTTTAAAAAAGCCCGTTTTAAGTTGAAATTTACTTTATCTATCTTGTCGCCATCTAGTAGCGCTCGTGTTTATTTCTACAATTGTAGCGAATTTCGTGTGTGTTTACAAAGTGTTTTCGTGGTTTTTTTCTAGAAAATTGAGTCGTGAAAACACCTTAACGCTTTTAAAATATGTTCCGTAACTCCGTCCGGATTTTCTAAACTTACCTTTCGCATTAATAAAACCCTCATGGTCGAAATCGATTTTAATATAATGATAATTATATATGGGGCGCCATTTATGCTCCTATGTGACGTAACTTCCATATGCGCGTAAGCATACCGTATTATTTGTACCGTGAATTTAACAATATAAAATGAATTATTGATTATATTATTGAGAGTGTGAATCGGCCTTAACACATCGAGTATACGCGCACGGACGTAAGTTAAAACGGGGAACTACCAAATACGTGTTCAGGTGTTCGTAAAAGCAAGAGAACATGTTCGTTAGTCAAATAAGCGGTATCACATTTGGCTATTCCTTACTTTGAATGTTCATTAGTTAAACGTTCGCAAGTTGATGTACCTACGCTGGTAATTAGTGACGTGAAGCAGTGGATTATTTTTTTTGGAAGCACATAAATATTAAGTTTTGAAATGTTAGTTTATGTTAAAATAAAAAAAAACACAAAAATCATGTTTGCTGGCTTCTCTTTTTTTGTGTATTTTTTTCTAGACGTTCACAATCATGTTTTTTGCGATTACAGCGTAATCTGTTACAAATCGAAAAAAAGTTCAACTTCTAACATCGTTTGATTTCTGACTCTGGGGGGGATCGAGTTCGGCACCATTCAGTGAGCCCCCTGCATTATAACAAATCTTATTAAGATCTTGTTTTTTTGATTTGATGCAGTGTTTTAGAGATATTCCGTTGTCTCAAGATAAAAAAATCACCCAGTATATATAACTCCTTTATAAGAAGTTCAATACAAATTCGGGCTTAGTTCTGCGCACATTATATCAGTCAGATAATGATAAAATAAGCGCTGACTTTATAATTTATTATTTTTGTTTCTAATCTAATTCCATTTATTTACAGCTACTGACAGAGAAATGGCTCAGTTACCGGCGGAAGAATCAGTGACCAGTTTATATACATCATTCCCTTCTCAAGAAAATATAACAGAGATTTACAGCAATAAATCTCCAACTTCTAACGCTTGTACCGTTTCTAATCCAAACGAAAATGCGGAAATACGCATCGATCTGCATTCGCTCGTCAATAACGAAACCCGTATTATAAAAAGAGATAGTTTTAAGATCAAAATAACAAAGCAAGAAAATCAAGATGACGCAGATCCGGAACTGATTAAGTTGAAAATCGTAGTGCCTAAGGGATGTACGTACAATTATAATGACGGCAACACCCAAAAATCGACCGTCGAACGCGCACGTCCATTTCAACCAGAAGATTTACCGCTGTATCTAACGACTTTGCCGCGTTTGCGAATTCTTTACTGAACGTAGGTTCTATCGAGTTTAATGCTGACCACTTCGTTTCCTCTAGTCCTGTTCCCGAGGAAGAAGAAGAATCTAGTCACTATGTAACATGCGTTCAACAAAAAAGTCAGATTAGCGCTAAAGAAGAAACATTAAACAACACGCTCGATTTGTCTAAGGATAAAGAGGTGAAGCCGTTTGAATTTATTAATAATAGCGATGCGAAAGAGAGAAGTTTCCAAGCCGTAGTCGAAACAAAAGAAAACGATTTAAAAAAAGATTACACCTACGTAATGAATTTGAAGAATGAGCGTTCCTCAGGTTTCCTTACAGCATTTGCTGATCTCACAAGACATAGCGTGGAGACTTGCGACTGTAAATATATGAAACCTCAGCAATCGTTCATTGTTCATCCGTTGGAAAGCGAATTTGGATTGGAAGATCAAAAAGACCGGAAGGAATTTGCGAGACCCATTCATTCCGTTCCTATAATGGGGAAAAACGCTTTATTCGCAAAGTCCAACGTTGTGAAAGAAAAACTACACGCCATCACCAACCAGGATTCGGAAATCATACAGCAATTGGTTACCCAAAGATTCAACAGCTTTTTGGCGGAATACCGCCAGCGTAGCCTTAAAAGAAAATCCATCCGTCAAAAACGCTTTATTTCTGATGAGGAAGATGCTGACTCTTCTAGTGAAGAAGATGTATCTCCACTGCGAATTGCTATAGTAAATTCGGAAGCCGATCCAGCATTAAATAAGAAACCCGAGTCACTCAGTGATAAAGGATTCGAATCTGGAGATTCATCGCCCAAGATTTGCAATCAAGAGCCAAACATTGAAATTAGTCCAGCTTCTTCGCCGAGCTGTAGCCCAGATGCTAATACTGGAAGTTCCAAACAACCGCCAATTCTCTTTAGAGCAGCCAGTTGCGAAAATCTTAATTTTAAAGTTAACGAATGTGAACCACAGTGCCTGTCTGCTGAAGAATGGACTGATTATAATTCGTCTATAACCTCTTGCCAATCTCGTAATTTTGGTGAATTGTTGGATAGCTATGATCCTAGAAAGTTTCTAATTGATGCGCTTGGTAAGGAATTGGATCTTTCTGATACAGTCTTCGAAGAGGTAAGTCTTTTTCTTCTTTCTTAATAGATTGTATTTTATAAGAATATGTGTTTTAAAATATTACCATATTACAAAAGCAAGGAAATTAATTTCAGACTAGTTTTGAACTGATCGTATGAGGCTCAACTCGTCTAGCAAATAGTTGTTTCTTTTAAAACAAAAATTTATTAGATTTTGCTAAATCGCACCTCATGGAATTTGAATTTTATTAATTTGAAAAGTATTCCAGTTTTTATGGATATATTAAGAAATAATATAGAGGTTACAAATTATTTAAATCTTCATTTTTGTAAAAAAAACAATCACCTTTCAGGGAGAACTAACTTTGAATAATACGAATTGCTTATTTTATTGTAGTAAAATTGAAAATTTTTGGTTGTACCCCATAATAACAGGCTATAATTTAAATGCAAGTTGCAATGAGGGAAATATACCATTCTCAACATAACAACGTCACATTTCTTTTTTTTTTTTATTTTTCGTAGTATGTAAAAGGCTCTATTTATTTTATAAGTAATAATATTAATATCTAGGTTCAAGTTCAGCCTATGATCTATAATTAATCTTTTGAAAAGCCTGCACTCCAAGAGATGTTCTACCCCAAAATTATTTATTTATAGTGAAGCATCTATATTATTATCCGCAAATATCATTAACTGCTTTTCTTTATATTAACAAATTTATTTTTAGAGAGCCAAATGGTTAAGTTATGTAATATCCTATTTACATTATCTACCAATTCATTGTAATCCTGACCAGTCACAATCAGTTTGTCGCAGTAGGATTTTTCTGTTCGATTATGAACTAAATTTAACAGAGAAGTACTACTGCACTTGCCCGTGCGTTCCGCGTTATAACGCTAAGGACAGTAAGACCAAAAACATCGCTTTATCTTAAACAAAATGCAGCGATATTTAGAAAAGCTCTTAAATTGAGTAAATAAGGTTATATTAAAAAAAAAGTATTTGCGCGGTTTTATCTACAGCTCCTACCAAAAAAAAATTAACAACCTACGCGAAAATGTATGTGGCGAGGGCATTTAGGATGGACTATAGCTAGTTTACTACGACTGCGGTTTATCGGTGTAAACAGATGTTGATGCATGATTCGTTGTATATTTATCCGACACAAGATTTCTTGTTTTTGTTATTAAGACATAAACAAGCACGCATTGAAATTATATTTTTGTGTATTCCTTGGTAAAATAGATTTTCTGTTTCTGAATGTTCTTATTGGTTTATTAGAATACCTTATTTCGCATATGTACGGCCAATGTGGAATATAGTGGATAGACAAGTTTCTTTCTTTCATTTTCGTAATTTTTTAATTGTAACATTTAGCAATAAATGAATTTGAATATAAATAAAATATATAATTTTCAATAGTAAATGCAAGGACATACTTTGCTAGTAACGTATACATATACACATGTGATACTGTAATAACAAAATGTTATCACTATAAAATTATTTTATTGTTTTATCTAATTATAACATTTGCATAAATTGCATGGATGCCCTTATTTGAAAATAATAATAATAAATCAAGGTCGTCAAAACAACTCTCATAGACAATTTACCAAATGAATAGCGGACATAAAATATGAATTTATCAAATACGAGTAAACATTGCGTATGTGGGCTACTCTTTGTCTGGCATGAATAAAACTACCTCCAATAAACACAGTTGTATGTACAGTTCAACCTGAGAATATATAATCAAAATTGCGATTCAGATCGTTAACCTTTTTGTGGGAGGAGCTGTACTTTGTACTTTAATGCAGTTATTGAAAGAAAAAAAATCTCGAGTTGTTATTCGGGTTATTTCCATCGTTTGTAGGATTTTGACCATCCGACGTTTCAGCAGCCCTGAAGAGGTTGTTTCTTGTTAAACTCATTATTTGCAATTAATTTGACAAATATGTCCGAGAAACATTTTTTTCCCCGATTGGCTGAATGGTTAAGTGTTAGATTAGTAAATATTCGGAATTTCGAGACATAGTTCGAATCTCACACAAGACAAAGAAAAGAACAAAAATGGTTCTCGGACATATTAATTGCAAATAATGAGTTTGGCAAGAAACAGCCCTCTTCAGGTTACCCTGATGACGGCAGTAGACAAATTGCCGAAACATCCTACAAACGATGGAAATAGCCCAAACAACATCTCAAGTATTCATCCATCGTCAACAATTTCTCGTCATGAATAAGAAAATCATATCATATTCATGTGGAGATTTTAAAAGTGCTGGAAAATATATTTATTTTTATCAATTATATTGCTGTAACTGTTCTGCTGGACTTGATAGATTTGACTCTATTATGCAAGAATTAACAAGATTGTTTGATCTTACTTTAGTTGAGATTTAGATAAAGAACAGAAAAAGTGCAATTTATTTAAAAAAAAGTCTAAAATTTGCTAATTTTTACTTCACACTGTTTTCTATTTTTAGTGTCAAATTTCCACCAAATTTCTTGTATTGTATGTAGCCCTAATATTTGTACTTTTTATAGCTTTTATGTCATCTAAATTTGCATTTGCAACATACTAATTCTAACTTCTTATTGCTCTTAAATGCTTTACTTTCTTCAAATAAAAAAACTAAATATTATATCAACTCAATTCATTAACTGCATTTCCATAAATTAATAATTTTAGTATTATAAATAAACTTCTACTTAATAATTAATAATTATAAAATCATAATATGAATAAATTTTCTGATTTTACAATACGATATATCAATATTTTTGTCCATATTGTATTCTTCTGTTTTTCATATCACTATTTAAAAATTGAAAAGAAATTATTTATATCTACCTAAAAAGGAACAGAAACAGGCATTCATTGTGCGCCAATATAACTATTTTTTTTGTAACCAACACGTGTTCGACGACCACAAGCGTTTTTGCCTGCCGATACTCGCTTCAAGTAAACAAACAGTGCCGGCAAGTTTAGCCGTGATAAACTTAATTTTATCTTCTGTCCATATTGTGACTAATAATTTGAAATGTAATCAAATATTTATTGTTTCAGGATTTTTATCCGCACGGGGAATGCGTTAATCGAATGATATCACAGGATTACAGCGTAAGCACTTCTGAAATATCGGCGCTCATCTCGGCCCATAGCACATACAGTGGGCTAACTGAGAAACGGCCGAAGTCACAGAAAAGTCTGAAGGAAAATACCATCGATGAAGAACAATCGGACATGTCGTCTTTAACTTACGTCGCAGAAATTGAACACGAAGATGACGAAGTGTCGGAATTGATGAGAGAAGCGGCAATACAGTATCAGATAATGCAACAAACAGACAAAGCCCTCAGTGTTTGTAGAACCATTAAAGAGTTCGAAGCCAGCCCAGAACAGCTTGAGGCGGAAAGGATTCTTTTGACTGCAAGTAAGTATTTTATATTAAGTAATAATAAGATAGAAGAAAAGTGCAACTGTTTTATAAAAACCGGTTTATTGACAATATTTAATTATCTAAGGGAATAGATGTGTTACCCCAATATATTTGTAATGCCTTGATATCAGGATGGGTCATGGCTTCAACTGCAGCATCGTTTTAATTATATAATTTCAAAAAAAAAAGTAAAATTTTCATCTGTCGTGATGATTTACTATATATATATTTTGTATTGAAGTACTCTTCTTTAATTTGTTTTGTCGTTCGTTTTCTTTTTAATTAATTATAGTGCTTGATAAAAGTTATTCCAATTTTCCATTTTTTTTTCTTATAAATAATTGGATGAAATATTACCAGCAAATATTTATTTTTTTCTTACATCTGTAATATATATAAATACGATAAAGTTAAAAATGTAAATATTGCCGCAAAAACAAAGCGCTGAGAGCAGTGTTGCCAGATCTACTGATGTTTTCGATAGATCTACTGATTTCAACTACAATTTACAGATCTACTGAAATGTGCCTTTAATCTACTGAAAAATCTGTATCTTTAATCCCTGTATATATTGGTAATACATTAGATCTTTTTTTAGTAATCTCTGCAGAAGTGCGTTTAATTTATAACTTTTTTTAGTTAAGTTCAACATGTTATTAAGGAAAATGTGGTATTAAGAATAACCTACACAAAAGGTTCCCTAAATAGAATTCTTTAAATTTATCTTTAATATCTGCCAGATTTATTTCATTATTACCATTCTACTGATTTCTACTGAATTTTCAAATGCTGATATACTGAAAATGTAAATATTGAGCTGGCAACACTGGCTGAGAGCGTGTTGTAGAAATGAAGTAAACATACTTTTGACAGTTGTCCTTACATTAAGTTACGTGTATATATAGAGCTGGTACATATGTACACTTCTCACAGGAAAAATCGGGACACCAGCAATTCAGAATTTTAAAATTTCTTGATTGTAAATGCAACTTTCGGAGGACGTATTCACTTATCATAGCCATAAATCACTTAATTATATATATTACTGCGATCAAAGGTAACGACTAGAAATTTAAAGAGAAAAATAAATATATAGAGAGAAAAAGGTTTATGTATAGAATAAACAAATCGGAGTTTCGGTGGCGGCGTTTCCTTTAGAAATACCAATGAACAAAAATACATAACAAAAAGAACTCTTGAATAGACAGCTTTATTTAGAAATATACATGTATTTAACTTATTTGATGTTATGTAGAGATAATTCTTTTTAAGAAAACATGTGGTGATGGGATTTTATTATTTAATATTATGTTACTTGTTAGTGCTGCTTTCATATTAGTTACTTACTTGGATTTGTGCTCGCGAGTATTAGTTTAGCAATAGATAATATGTCAGTCAATCTCCTCAGTTTTGGGGATAATGTGATTTTCACAGATTTATTGGTTACTATTGACACTATTATTGATGTATTAATTACTATTGTTGTTTAATATTCTTAAATATTGTATTACTAAAAAGTTTTCTTCTATCTATAAAAAATTACCAAAATTATTTTATAAATAAGATTATTTATAAAATTCTTAAATAAAGCAATTAAGTTCGCAAAGAAATTATTTATTTTATGAACCCCGTTTATTGCATTTTCAAGAAATATATCTTAGCTATCGACTGTGTAATCTGACGTCATCGATCTTTTTTTTTTGAAATATGGCCAACACTGGGTCTCTTTACAAACTGTCTTTATGTAGCACAGGTTTATTAACAATTATTTAAATATTATTGGATTTATAATACATAACAAAGATTGTAAGAAAGCATATTGTTCGTCAATCTCAGTTAGTGCTAAAATATTTATTGTTGAAGTTGATACATTTAATACTTTTTCGTTGCTACTGCCCGAAGCTGTCTTGCAGACCAAAAGTGTTAGCTATATTTCAATAAAGTAAAACGACATTGGATTACACAGGCGATAGTTAAGATATATTTCTTGAAAGTACAATAAACGTAGCGTTAATAAAATAAATAATTTCTTTGTGAAATTAATTGCTTTAAAAATTTTGTAAATAATCTTAAACTGTTTTTGGTAATTTTTTATACATAGAAAAATATTTTGTAGTAATACAATATTTAGGAATACTAAACAACAATAATGAATACATCAATAATAGTGTAATTAATCAATGTGAAAATCACATTGTTCAAAAACTCAGGAGGCTGATTAACATATTGTCTATTGCTAAAGTATTACTTGCGGGCATAAATCAAACTAAGCAACTAATATCATAGTAATAAGTAAAATAATTTTAAAATCCCATCGCCATATGTTTTCTTAAAAAAAGAATTATCTCTACATAACATCAAACCAGTTAAATATATACATGTGTATTTCAAAATGGTGCCGTCTACTCAAGAGGCCTTTTAGTTGTTATGTATTTTTTTTGCGTTAATATTTCCGTATTCGGTATTTCTAAGGAAACACCGCCACGGAAATTCCAATGTGTTTATTTATAATATAAACCTTTTTCTCTATATACATTTATATTTCTGTTTAAATTTTTAGTTTTTGCCTTTGATCGCAATAATACACACAAAAAGTGATTTATGGCTTTGATAAGTGCATATACCTCTGAAAGCTGCATTTACACCCAAGAAATTTTAAAATTTACGATTGCTGGTGTCCCGATTTTTCCTGTGAGAAGTGTACATATATGTAAAAATTACATATTGAGTATCAATAAGTGATATCATATATGACAGTTACTGAAAGAATAACTTATAACTCAAGCATTGCTTAATAGTTACCTCTGTTTATACTCCTTTACGTTCAGCAGATGTAAAGCAAAGCAGAGACCTTTTGAATGGAAAGCGACAATTATAAATGAATTAAATTTGGTACACTGTTGGATTCTACTTTACTATACCCCACATCAACCATAATTATTTTGCAATGTAGCAATTCTTCTCAGCACAAAACATACACACTTTAATCTCAACTTTCAGGTATGTACTGTTGCGCCCATATAAATCTAGTATAACTTAACTTTGTTGCTTGTCGTATTGTGTCAAACTTTTCGAATATTGTAAAGTGTAGGTATGTATTGTAAACATTGTTTTATTGGTCAATTTGCAAATGAAACATCAGGTGTAGAAACACTATTTAATAACAAATAAAATTTATTGAGATATAATCTCTTTAGCGTCTCTTCAACCGTGTGTAATCACTTTGCAACTTTAATTTTTGTCTATAGGTACTTCTTGCCGTTTTTGACATAGTAAAAAAATCACTATTCCTTTCCACATTAATTTTTTGCTAACTACAAAAATGTCATTATTCTGAATATGGTTTTCATTGTTTATTAATATAAAACAATTGTTTATAACAGCAAATGTAGAACTTGTAAAAGAACATGCATAAACTTTACAAAATAATATGGTAGTATATTGAAAAGGAAATAATCAAAATAAAAGATCTAGATTTGGAGCCTTATTATAAGTAAATTACTTAACCAGATTATCTCAGAATTTGGTTATATATACTAGCATACTTAACAGTTTCCATTTCGAGTTTCCCATAAAAAAAAGTTTATTATATTTATAAAGATTGTGTATGTAGGTCTGTTTGAACATGCGTCGCACATTCGTCGCACGTCGTTGAAACAAATAGGCAAAAATTCCTGTCAAACATTTCCAATTGGCCGCCAAATTGGAATCACTAAACCAGAATTAGATATCAATATACCAAAAGTTTCAACAGTTCTACCTTTTCTGCTTTATCCTGTATGTATACAAGTCTATTGCAATAGGTTTAACGCTGCAGAAATTATGGCAAGAAAATACCTGCACGGTGCACTTTGTATATTGAATATAATATCTTTCCACATTTATGTCATAATTATTTTCATCTAATTCTTTGACATTTTTTTTTAGCATGCCAACGTGAAGTCATCCTACAAAAGCTCCATGCTATACGACAGGAGCCCAAAGTTCCGATCAGACATCCGGGCTCAATCCGTCTAAATAATTTCCGCTTTTTTACCAAATCCAGCGCTTGCGACTCCAAAGACGCTTTGAAGAGGGCCAAGGACCACACGCAATGGTTCGTCTGCATCGTGAGCTGCGATACCAAACTGTTTGCGACCGACGCTACCATAGCGGACTTCAACGGTGACGTCTCCATCAATTCAGAAATATGCTTCGATAACTTGGGACCGGATTTTAAAGTGACAATTGCTATTTATTCTATGACGGTGAAGCATTCTCTTCGGAATTATAGTCACGAGTCCAAATATCATTTAAACGCGGTAAGTTTTTTTATTTTTCTCTTATGAGTTTTTAATTAATAAATTGTGATTAAGAAATAAACTGATGAAGCTAAAAAAATCGCATAAGTATGTTCCATAAATCAGTACGTTATTTTAGTCGCATATAAAAATGTATCTAAGCTTTATTTTAAACACACATGCACAGAGCTGTTAAAAATCGTTTTCTGTGTTAAAATGTATTTAAATACTGAAAATTTTTCAAACTAAAATGATTTTTGGTAAAT
Organism: Protaetia brevitarsis; assembly: GCA_004143645.1. Taxonomy (NCBI): domain Eukaryota; kingdom Metazoa; phylum Arthropoda; class Insecta; order Coleoptera; family Scarabaeidae; genus Protaetia; species Protaetia brevitarsis. The sequence continues at coordinate 158,496 of RXPK01000868.1, read as the reverse complement.
AATTTAAACTGATTCAAGTAAATCTTTATGTTTAATTACAAACAAAACCATCGTCATCACTGCAACTAGCTTTGGTATTGGTTTTAGTAGCATAATGTGACTATATATGTATATAAATTCATTGGTAGCTGTTAAGACCATTTGTTTTTTACATTACATTCTTGGAGAATTAATCATATTTTTAAATCAGAAAATACATCTGAAATTAAACTTAGGAATCAGTGTTAAAACTATTATTGAGATTGTCTAATGTGCTTGAAATAAGACCGGGAGTGAATCCAAGTAGATTTAAGGCAAACTTCAACTAATGATTTCTTTAATATAAAGCACTTTCATTTTTATTTTTGTAGGCAAGGTGAAACATATGTATGCTAATATCAACCGAGTGTTACACACGTTTTTAATAGTTTAATAGTTTTGGAATTATTTAAGTAGGCCTAGTAATTAATAAATTTTAGAATCATTTATATTTTAACTAGATGCTTCCCTTTTTTTCTTTAGTAGGTTTTTATTTAATTCTAATAATAATTTAAACCTCATATTTATGTTTTCTTTTTATTCCTTTTTTTTTCAAAATCTTACTATTCAACAGCCGATAATATAAAACTATTTCCTTTTTATTTTGTCTTAAAAAAAAATAACACTTTATTTTTGGTACTGCAGATGAATAGAATTAATTCAAAGTACTTATACCTATGGTATATGTCAGCTCTACTAACATTTTTTATTTAATTATTTTTTTTTTGTATTGTTTTAAAGCTTTCCATTACATATAATTGTAAAATAAGACATAATATGTTCGACATCCCGATCATATGTATGCGTAAATTCAAAATGTTACGATATTTCCTTGTATATACTTCAGAAACAACATTTTAACCAATAAAAAAAAATAATCACAAAATGTTGTAAAGTTGACAGCATGATTAAATTATTGTTATTAAAATTTACCAATATTAGTTATTAAAATATCAAAATTAATTCCTAAACAACTGCAGTTTATTTACATACAATGCTTTGTATGTACTAAGTTTATGCAACTTCTTATGTCAAGCTGTTTATATCGTACATAACATGAGGGAGTTTAACTTAACGTACTTTCAAGTCATAAAAAATCATCAAAAAACACAAAAAGATAGTTACGAAGTTCGTATTTGAAATAACATTAATTACGTAAATGCAATAATTAATAAGTTATATGGATATATATAGTGTTGTGCAATTAAACGTTTAATAAACTGCAACAACAAGGAATTTCGCCAAAACTATTTGCCGATGTAGCCGTAAGGTAACAACTAACCTATATATGTTAAAAGGACTGTGCGAATTATTTAATAACACCCTGTCACTTGAATTATAAACTACTTAGAACATTTGCTCCAGTAACTCGAATAATATCACTTGATCACAATTATAATTTTGCAATGGCAGACTCCGTGTCGCACATACTCAGTCTAGCAGACAGTGTAAATATGAATCAATTACATAACCGTTTATCAGACAGTAATTCACATTGAAGTTCTTATTAGAATATGTTGCGCCCAATAGATTGTAATGTTTTATAAATTCAGACGTATTGGCGCCAATCACTAAATTTAGATTTCTTTCGCGCGCTAGATATTAAAGATTAGTTTTATTAAAAGTATATCCTGGTAATATCAATAACAGTAAAGTAAATGATGATCACATTGTGAAAAACATTTTACATTAACCTTAACTTTCACTAATTTTCTTGTACTAGTTCTTGATCGATTTCGTTCAAATGATTTTACCTTATTCGACTAAATTGATGTATTAACAAAGGAAACACGATGTTAGAAACAATAATTAAGCTGTTCTTTATATAATATCCCGGAAATTTGAATGTTCAATTAGGAACTAAACCTCGTATTCGTACAAAACGTGTTTCGTATTTAATGAAATTGAAATTAGAGTTAAAAATATAAGAAGACTAGTAATACCTGGTTTAAGATTTAATTGTATCATCTGGCACTCTTTGACTATTTAAATCTACGCCTCGTATTTTCTCGCATTTGTTTCATTCAAAAAAAAAAAAGTTTTCTTGTAAAAAATTACATATAATTTACAAAAGGAAAAACCAATAGTTAATGTGGTAAATGCGGATGTTTCCTTAATTTGGACAAGCTAGATTAAATTTGATTCATACGTAGTATTTACATATTAGCATTCTTGAAATATTTAAGTATTTCATAACAAAGTTGGTCCTATTTTTCACAAGGTTTTTATTAATTATTTTACTCATCTGATGTCACTATGGGATAGAACATCGACTATTTTGGATGATCAAAAAACTAATGATATACAAAAAATAAAAAAATATATTCCAGGTTGCCATTTTTTACATAGCATAATTTCGGTATGGATGGACCACCTTCTTTTATTTTGGATTTACTCTTCAGGTCCAATTCTCATGAAACAAAAACTATGATATTTTGTTATAATAAATGTTGGTTATTCATTGAAATATAGAATTTATATTTATTAAATGTTAAATCAAAAATACTTTTTTTTGAACAATCCCAGATAACAATTTAAGGTTAATACAGCCTTTTAAAACCAGTTGTTTCCGACAAGGAAAAAGGTTTCAGCAAGCTTGTTATGGCAAGGGTGTAAGCTTACTGCAAGGTCTATGACAAGCTTGCTAGTTGACACAGGACAAGGTTTTTCCCAAGTAAGGTTACAGGTTAAGCTTGTCTGTAAAAGCATGTGATAAGGTTACCATGGCAAGGTTCCCATAAGCTTGTCTGTAAAACGATATGACAAAGTTGGAATGACAATGTTGAGCAAGCTTTAGAGAAAGCCTGTACAAACCTTGATAAAATTTGTAACATCAAAACAAAATAGGAATTGGTATTAATTTCTTCTTTTTCTTGGTTTCTAGGTCATAAAAATATAGAAATGTACATTAAGGACGTTTCGTTTTAATTTCAAGAGCTTTTTCAAGATATAATGTAAAAATATAAATTATAAATGGTATACATTTTTTTTATTAATAAACGAAACATTGTTACTATGATTTTGAATTATGATTTTATCATTTATTAAACAATTTACTTATAAGTTACACCATTTACAATTTATATTTTTATATGTATACTTGAAAAAGCTTTTGAAATCAAAGTGAAACGTCTTATTAATGTACATTTCCATATTTTGATCTAAAACCAAGAAATGAAGAAATTAATACCAATTCCTATTTTGTTTTGATTGTTGTAAGCTTTTATCAAGGTTTGTATAAGCTTCTCTAAAGCTTGGCTATAGTCAAGGAAAGGAGTTGGGTATATGACCTCTTCTTCATGTGACTTTGAAAATTACTAAAATATTTTAAGGAAAGATATAACCAGCAAGCTGAACCAAAATAAATTTCGTACAAATAAACTGTATGTAACTCCAAGTGTTTCCAAAATGTTTTTTTACAAAAATTATTGCTAAACAAACTCAGAGAGAATTTTAGTAAATTAGATATAATTTGCGTTCTTTTATTATTTTCGGATGCCGTCCTCGTCTCCCTAAAATTTTTATTGTTTTCAAAATCACATCTGTTTGCATAAGTAAAATTCATTCAAATAAAATTAGAATTTCAGTATTTAATAATAAAAAAAAAAACTTCTACATATTATATATACATATTTAGATTGCGTTTTTATATTTATATAGAAACAACACTATAATCTATTTTCCGTTGCCATCTGTTGCCGCGATTCTCTGTAATAAAAAACGACAACTATTAAAAAATTAAACAATACCAGAGATGGGAAGACAAGGAAACGGCTATCAGTTTTCCAAGAGTCGACAAGTCGTCGTGGATATTATGAAAAGTAACTGTTTCCTCGTTACTACAAAATACAAACTATTTATTTTTACTATATTAGTGGTTATTAAATAAAATACTCACAAAAATAATTTTAAGCATTTCAGTCTTCTGGAAAGGGTTTTTTAAAGCTTTTCCTGTTAGAGAATGATTTGCCGCAATATTGTCTCTAGTGGCTTTTTAGATGTTTGATGTCAACTCTTAACGTTCCTTCCATGGGTTGATATCAAATATCGAATCTGTAATTTTTGTTGGAATTAATTCAATAAATGAACATGGTTTCGGACTTAAAAAAACAGGTAATAATTTAAATAATATCAATTACTCACCAACTTTTTTTTCCAAGAAGAGTTTTCAACTATTGATGGTTTACTAATGTCATAAGAAGCTTCTATATTTCGCTGAAAAAGAATTTCATAAGTTATGAAATTGATTCTCCTCTTAATCCTTATTAGTTACCATATAATGCCTGTTGTATTGTGGCAGTCTGTTGGGCCAAACCTTAAACCGTATCCATTTTAGTTTCTAAACACTCTGTATGAAAGAAAAATCTTCTAAGACCTTCCACATTACGCTGGGTTTAATTTAATTTGGTGACGCTCATTACTGTAATCGGTTCCTAAAAAATATTTGATAACATTAGAATGATTTCTTGAAATAGAGATACAAATACATATATATAATATTCTTATTAATTATAACACTAAATTTATATGTGTATTTTTGAATTATTTAAAAATTCTATTACACTGTCATTAAAACTGAAAAAACCTCAAACATTTAATTATTCATAATTTCTGAATTATATAAAATAAATTATACTACAAGCTATCTAGTTAGCAAATGTAAACTATAACTTTTTAAACTAAGTGCATTGGCTTATGCGCTTATGGTGTAGAAAATTAGGTTAGAATTATATGCAATAGTTGGGGCAATTGGGGCAGACACAGTTCAATCATCGGTTAGAATTATAAACTATTGATATTCTTGAAGCAACAACGCATATCTAGTAAAAGATATAAAATTAGGTAATACTTACTTTGCATGAATGATGTTTAAAAACTATTATACACTGAAACAGCTCAAACGCGTACAACACAACTGGACACAACAAATAATGGCGGTCGATGACAGAATAGCGGAATGGCGGTTAAACCAAAAAAAAAATCAATACTCGATAAACGATTGACGCCGAATCACTCCGGAAATACACGAAGTCACCGTACCTTGATATAATAACTTTGTCGCAACCTTGCATTAACCCCAGCATTAACCTTTTACTGTTAAGTTTGTCTGGACAAGGTAAAGTTAAGCAAGTGGCAAGCTTATCGTAAGCTTACGTGTTATCTGGGATGGCAAGTGGTTCCATCATATCCTCCGGGTTAGATGAACCAAACTATAGGAGTTAAAAGAACCCAAGGACACTAACACAAAAACCATATATTTTTCCAATGAAAACAATTCATGTATTTAATAATCCATGGTTTTTGACTCTGTGTGAGTAAATTATAGTAAGATAAATTACATAAAGCAAAATGGTCCAATTTCTCACAAATTCTTTAATATCGTATAAACGGTTTCATCCACTAAGGGACATCTTCAGGTCAGAATTACAAAACAGTTTAAACTACTATTTTATCATGTGACTTGTTTTTAAACTGTTTTATAATTCTGACCTGAAGATTGTACGATATTAAAGAATTTGTGGGAAATTGGATCATTTTTCTTTCATTTATCTTACATCTATTACAATTTATTTACCAATAATTGCATATCATAATGCCTACATCATAGTTGAAATTGTACACATTTTCCTTAGAATTTTTTAAATTTTATCTTTTTATCTGAGTGGAAATATTTTCTTAACCTTTTTGTTCTTAGGCCTAATGTTAATTTTCGTTTTTTCACTCTTACTTTTTTCACAATACCATTTCATGCATTCAACGTGGATATTTGGTGCTTTTAATCCAATCTTCTGTTTTTGTCGTTTAGTCGTAATCTTTAGAAGCCCTACACATTTTTCCATTGAAAATAAGTACATTATCGTCATCATCACTATCCTTACAAAACGGAGAGACATTTAATCTTTATCTTGTTTATTTTTTGAGTCAAGCATCGACCTTTTAAATTCTGGAGCTTTTTGCTTCTTGTTTCTCTTTCATTTGATTTTCTTATATTTTCTTAATTTTGTATCCCTATCATAGAGAGCCATGGGTTTCGCCCAAAATACTGAAGCCAATCAAACCCCACTGTTTCAGTTTCAGAGATAAAGTATATTGTCGATCAAGTTGATTTGCTAGTCTAAATGCCATTGATCTTACGCTTAGGATCAGTAGGCATCTCTCCTTGGTGTGAAACCAAAAGCAATGCATATTATAATGTAGGAAAATGCAACCAATTATTCCAACTTTTATAAGAGTTTTGGTCTGACACAATGTCCGGGTAGATTGCATTTAGCTCGGTAGAAATTGCCATGCGCCAGGATTTAGTTTTACATCAAGTAATTTTGTGATTTACTATTAAGCAGCATTTTTTTTTTCTCATTTTTCATCTCACACAGACTTAGGTGTAATTTTTCTTGGGAAAAATTACTCCTAATTATTACAGTTAAAGCAGAAATACATTAATTTGTTATTTCCTCACTGTAAAAACTTGCAATCTCTGCATATTTACAGTACTGCCGGCCTTTAAGATCTAATATCGACATAGTTTCGGTAAGAGCGCTCGAACCTCGTCCTCTAATAGCTTAATTGGTAAAGCACGCGCCCGGCAAGCGGGAGGATGTAGGTTCGAATCCTGCGTGAGGAGAAAATTTTTCTTGGGAAAAATTACTCCTATTTATTACAGTGAAGCAGAAATACATTAATTTGTTATTTCCTCACTGTAAAAAACAATCTTTTTATAGCCTTAATGCTTGTAATTAATATACTCAACCACTTAGTTAATTAAGGAGACCTCAAAAATTAAAAATATATATGTTTAATTTAAAAAGACCATCTTACTTTTGCTGCAACCAGAATCATCCTTTATTTCAATTTCTTAGAAGGTGCGTGTCTTTAACATTACAAATTGACGTGTTTTTACAAAAAGAAAAACCAATAGTTAATGTGGTAAATGCAGATGTTTGCTTAATTTGGACAAGCTAGATGTTGGTTAAATTTGATTCATACGTAGTATATACATATTAGCATTCTTGAAATATTTAATTATTTCATAACAACGTTAAAAATATATATGTTTAATTTAAAAAGGACCATCTACTTTGTGCTGCACTTACATGAATCATCCTGTATATTTCAAATTTCATTCAGAAGGCGTATCTTTAACATTACAAATTGACGTGTTCGAACATTTTTTCATAAAACATGAAAAATAATTTTATTCCATAATTGGTTACCACACTATATAAAGTCTACCTCAGAGCAGGAGTGTATTAACTCACATAACGGAAGGTTTACAGAACCAGTGATTAAAGATTATAAGTTATGTTGTTACAGGTTCACTTAATAGGTTTTGGATTATTTTGGTTAAAATGCTGTTTAGCCTTTAAAACGATTTAACATATTAAAGAAGCCAACATTTTATAATTAATGTAAATAAATAAACCCAAAATCTGAAGAAAGAAAATTGCCTTAATACACTTTTGCTCTGGGTACGGAAATTGAATGGTTTAATGCGGGGAACCAACCATTATTAGGTTCAATGAGGGTTGGTTCCATATCGCATAACGCCATTCCGTTTTTTCAAGTATTAGTTATGGAGTGTACCTAAATGCAAGTGAACTTTTCTGAATAATTGTGCTTTAAATTTAACGTATACTTTAGTGTATATTATAATTATAATCAACACCGTATTAAACTTTACACACTTTGAAACACCTTACCACGAATTTCACTACACTGGTCCCTGTTTCGATAACAAAGCTATCGTCATCAGCAGTGACACTTAACTGAAGTCATTGTTACTGCTGCGTGGTATCAGTGCCACAATTGATGGGGATAGAACAAGAAGGGTACAGTGCATTTTTTGTAATAAATATTTCTTTTACAAAAATAAAAATCTTACACTAAACACCACCACAGAATATCTAACAACCAGAACATCAACTTGGCTTGGCGGGAAGGGTTCGCGCATTCTCAACGCGCAGCTTGATCCGCCATTAAATCGGGCGAGAACTTGTGGTTCCGGCTATGTTCGCTCTTTGAAAGAGGCACACGTCGCTGACTTCAAGTTTATATTCGTATGTTTATTTGTATGTAATTTAAATTTAAATAGTGTTATCAAGTGCAAGAGGATAAAATATGAAAATAATGGAAAGAGAGTAAAATAATGGTAAAAATAAGCCTTATACATTCATTTTAACGTAGATATGTATCATATTCTCGAAATTCACTTCAGTTAGGTCCTGTCAGGCACCGAATTCTATCAAAGCCCACCTGACTTCTCGCCCGAACAGTGACATCAAGGTCACGAAATTTTGCCCACTCAGATCAAAAGAGCCGACAATGAGTTTGCATTCTGGTTGTTACGATATTCTGTGACACAACTTCAGAACTAGAATTCTCTTATTTTTTAATTAATGACGACTGTATCTTTAATTGAAAAATGAGAGAATTCTAGTTCTAAAGTTGTGTTTAGTGTAAGATTTTTTTATTTTTGTAAAAAAACAAGCATTTATTACAAAAAATGCACTTGTACCCCTTTTATTCTAACCCTTTCAATTGTAATTATAAATTATAAATCTGATATTGTGTTATTTATGTACGAAGAGTTATAAAAAAAATTTAAATTGATTTTCAAAGGCTATCAGTCAAAATATGTTAATCATGTTAATTAAATTTGCTTCCTCCTCCAATTGGATCGAAACATCTTGTAAGGTGCTTTCTAAGATATTTTCCCTGTCCAGATAAATAAGTCCATCCGGTATAAACCTCAATAATTCCTAAATCTTTAAAGCTGCACTGCTAAAATTTATGGAATCTTGTTGGCAATAAATACTGTTAGTACTGTTATTTCCGAGAACCCGGTAATGCCAATAAACGCAACCATACTCGCCGTAAAGACAAAGAGCGCGCATTTACCTCAAGCCTATAAATACCCGTTAGAAACAAAAAGGATATGTTACATATGCACCCACCGGCCATTGTGCTTCGACGTATAGGTATATAATAAGCTCGATACGGTAATATCGCGTTATCGCAATTAAAAGAAAAAATATGTAATTTAACGAAGCAGCGAATCGTAAAGGTAATGAATATTTATACAGGCCGTATACACTGTATAGAAACACTTTTACTGACGCTATCCGTGTATAGTTTCCTAAGACTCTGTGAAATGCCTGCGTAGTATGTAGACATATTTGCGCGCAGCAAATCGCCAATTTCTTCACAACTAAATGGCTATAGCGCCGTGAAAATGTTACTACGCTCTTTTTTTTTTTTTGTAGCCGACGCACATTGTTCGATATTTTCTTTACGAGGTTATCGTTCCGTTTTAGAAAGCGAAAAGTGCAGACAATTTACACGATAAAGTATGAATTATTACTATTATCACATTAACTTACATGTGTTTTTGTGTTACAAAACCGTTTTTGTTTAAAATGTGGCTTCTAACCTCGTTTGACATATATGTATAATAAAAGTAAGCATCTGTGTTTTAATTATTATTATGTAGGAAAAGCGGAAGGAAATCTCTACCGGAAATTATAATACAGGTTTTAAATTAATTGCATTACCGAAAATCTGTTATCCTGCAACGATAGTCAAATACTTCTCAAATTTAGGAATGATTACTTTAAACGCTGTAACCTATAGCAAACATTTCGCAATACTAGTTCAGATCATAGATAACCAAGTTCAAAAATAGGTATATTTAATAATAGTTAATCATTTTAGGTTTTGTTGGTGAACGCAAATAAGGAGAGAAGTCGTTATCGATTAGCACTAATTTTGTGGAAATCGGAAACTAACTTATCCCCTTTTTCACGTGTACCAGCGATTTAATTACTACTGAAAAGGGCAAAGAAAAATAACACAGTGCAACAACCAAAATGGGAATGGGATGAGATCAATTGCAAATGAAAGTTGATATTATCCATAATAACAAAACCTTGAAGGGTTTTTTTTTAGTTCAGTGCGAGATTTTTTTTTTACACGCATTTGAAGTTGTTGATTTTGGAACGCTGTCTAACAAGGAAAGATCATTGAAAATTTGATAAAATAATGCTTTCTTATTTTTATTATCCTGGAAGGTTGCGGTATCTTACTGTTTTTAGCGTCGAGGAATTCATTTTCGATATTTATTTTTACCTAAAACTGACGCTAGATGGCGCTGTCATACAAATGGTGCTATTTCTTGTAAATTTTCAATAAAAAAACGATGTATTTACTGCTTCACTACTTTAGACATAATATTTGAGCCCTTAAAGAATTTCTACAAAAAACAAGACAATAAGACAATAAAACTTATCACCATATGGATTGGTTTGAAAACCAACTATCCACCGAATCTGATGAGCAAGATGAACGTTTTCACCAAGTAGCTTTAATCATGGAAACTAGGTACTATAGAGGAAAGAAACTAGATTCTATGTTAGGTGATATATGCTGGTGGTTAAAGAGAACAACCGATGAAGAGGATACTGACGAAGAGCAAGAACCAGAAACATACAGAGATCCACAGCTTACTACTTCTGGAGCTTTTGCTACTTCAAACATGCAAATTGACACTGATAGTGATAATGATTAAGCGGATCCAAAATGAGATCCAAATAAGATATAATAAGATAAAATACTTTAAAATAAAAAAAAGTTATTTTTGTAAGCACCATTTGCATGACAGTGCCATCTAGCGTCAGTTTTAGGTAAAAATAAATATCGAAAATGAATTCCTCGACCCCAAAAAACAGTAAGATACCACGACTTTCCAGGATAATAAAAATAAAAAAGCAATATTTTATCAAATTTTCAATGATCTTTCCTTGTTAGACAGCGTTCCAAAATCAACAACTTCAAATGCGTGTAAAAAAAAATCTCGCACTGAACTAAAAAAAAACCCTTCAAGGTTTTGTTATGGATAATGTCAACTTTCATTTGCAATTCTCATCCCATTCCCATTCGGAAAGTTCGATTTTTTATCACTGTGTAATTACTTATATTTATTAGAAATTTAGGTAAAAGCATATGCGAAACTAAAAATTCACGAATCTAATAGCAAACCTGGAATAAATATTCATTTTAATATTTGCAGACAGTTTCTATCCAATCTCTCTACCGTATTATATGCAGATTAATTACAAAAAAAAAATGAAATACACACGACAGTAATAAAGGAAAAGTGCAAAACGCAAATAAACATAAACAGAACATCTAGCACAATACACGTTCAATGGTTCAAACCGTTTAACACAACAGCCAGAAGCCAGAGAATATGAGAGTACCATGACAGATGACAGATAACAAGTATGAAGATAACTTCAGATTGTGCAAAATGATGACATTTGCCTCGACGTGAAGATAGCATCTAGGACACGCTACGGGCATATGACCAGAGACATCTATTGATAAGGGAGAGTTGAGCCACCATGATAGGTTTTCCCTTTCTCTTATTAAGATTACATACCGTGGTTCAGAGTATAACTTGTCCCGTAAGGCCATTAGTGATTTCTGGCATGCAGTAGAACGCATTTTTACTCTATTCTAGGCACTTATACCACCACCCTACTTCATATTCATATTATTTATCTTTTGTCTGTTATCATTTTCGAAGTATACATTGTGAAAATATTTTTTTCAACTTAAAGTAAACTGTAGTTTTCTCTGTTATTTGTTTTTTTATAGGGTAATGTATCCAAGCTCAGCCACTTACACTTCTCAGCCTCTTATACAATTCTTAGTAACATGAATTTGCTACATATTTAACAATAAACTAAAGTTAGCCAGTAGTTTAGGCATTTTTTCTGCAAATAACTATAAAAATCATAATTATTTGAAGGTTGTGAAAAAGTAAGTAAGACCTATAAATTTGCTTAGATTCATATTCATTTACAGCAGACGGTAAATAGTATGTAACTTGATGATATAAATTGGACTAACATTTGAAAAAGTAAAAGAAAGTTTAGGATGGTATAGAAGTATAATTGTTTTTCAGGCTGGCTGGATACTGCTTGATAAAATATCTTTTGAATCAATAGTCAACCATACGGCTGAGTATTTGTAAATTTTATGATATCTTATTTCTTAATGTATTAATTACATAAAAGCTCATATTTTTATATTATTTTATACAGGCATTTGTAAGAAAATATTGTAGTAAGCCAAAGGTCAATCGTCTTGATCGATATCAATAATTGTAGCATGATGTGTAAATATGCTCAGTAGCTCGTCAAATTCATATAAAAAACGATACACAAGACAAAAGCTTAAAAAATAGATTACAATAAGGTTTTGCTTTAAATGTACAACATTTCAGAGCTATATTTGATCATGATATTGAAGATTCAGCATTGATTTGTACATTTTGTCGTCTTAGTTTTACGTAAAAACGATTTGTTCAGACTTTTTTATTTTGCTTAGAGGAGTTTTTTTAGGGTTAAGAAAATGCCATTTTTGTTGCTTACTTATTAAATTAATCTTTTAAATAACTGAAATGACTGGCCACTGAAATTACAATGGCTAACATCTTTAGTGCCTTGCTGTAGGAGATATAGATAGAATTTTCCCACAATTAAGTTTTGAGATTTTTCCAAACAATAGTTTTTTTTTTTCAAAAATGATAATCAATTTTGTGTTTTAAATAATTATATTCCTATAAAAATATTCAATAGAAATTCCAATACTTAAAAATTGCACATTTTCTGTTAATGTGATTTCTAATAATAAGTTAGGTGACTGGGCATTGACAGATTTACCTTATTAAAAGTTCTAAATTACACTTTACTAAAATTTAAATATTGCAAGCACAGCAACGAAACGTTCTATGTATTTGTCAATCAGATATATAATACAAAAAAAAAAATAAAGCAAATATAGTAATCAGAAAAACGTCAGAGAAGAAGAAAAGAAAGTTATTTTAGAGAAGATACATTTTTTTAACAGTTACTTACGCTAGTAAGTGCGGTAGATGTCATTTACAGCGCGATAACCCTCTTCCATAAACATAACCTAATAACAATGTATGAAAAGAAAAAGAAAAACGTCCTTACATTTATTAAAAGTTTTCTAAATATATTTTAAGATAACCTGTTTCGGCTTACAAATGTCACCTTCAGGTTTTAACCCTTTAAGTTTAGTCGTAAGCAATGCCCATATACGTCACTGGCTTGCGACTTAAGGGGTTAAAACGTGATAGCACGACATCTAAACAAAAGTCAAAAATTGATATTGTAATGTGAGACATCCATATATAACTTGCTTGTTGATCGCTACTGACATTTCTCAAGCCAGAGCATGTAAAACTGCACATAACAAAATTAGGTATAATTTTTTTCATTATTTTCATTTCATACAAAAAAATATAAAAGTAGACGAGAACACTTATATATTTTTACTTACACAAGAAAACCTAATTGGAAACTGAATGAAAAAAGGATTTGTAAAAAATCAATTTTAACATACTTCATATGTATTAAATATTGTCAATCTTTAATTGTTATTTGCGGTGGTCAAGAGCTAAGGGGCAGGACAACAATATTCCTTAATTAATAATTAACCTACAAAACCGGCGAAATATGATTTTTTTCACAAAATCAGTTATCCTGAAAAATGACATTTATATTTGGGAACGTTTTTGTGAAAAACTGTTAATGATATTAACAGCTTTCTTTTTTTATATTGTAGAATAATAATGCAAGATGCTTTGCAGCATGTATTTTAAAATATTTGCCAAATTCAAAGAAAGATAAAAAAGACGGATAAAAGACAGAGCTCTGATAGCTTCTGTTGATCAGTTTCTCTGATCGAAGTATGGAAGTTGATAAAAAATTAACGATTAAATGTATTGAAAAATCGCAAGTTGCAAATATAAAACCAGTTTAGAAGATAAATAGAACAAGAGAAGAGTCCGCTTAAGTGTAGGTAGTTGTGCAGGAATAGAAATTATCATCTAACAATATAAGTATTGTTCTAGGAAAGTTATATTTCGCATATGTAAACAATTGTAATAGTTTATTGCATCATATACATATATTTTAATCCCATAATTCTTCTTGAAATTTACAATTATGTCAGACATGCTATATGCCACCAATACCTTATCCATTTAACAATAACTATATTAGATAACGAACAGGCCACTGTCAGGAGGAAAAGAGGTTACAATAGACAGCACCACCACCCAGGAAACGCATTAAAGTCAAGATGATTTTTGCATAGTTACTAGACACAGCCTCTTTCATCTAGATCGGATTTACGTAAGTTAGATGTACGTTCACGATGTTCGAAAGTCCATTTTCTTCTGTTGCTCGCATCGGCAGTGCCCTAGATCCGCCGGTCGCCGCTTCAAAAATACCTTCGCAGTTAGTAGAGCCGGCCTGCCGAGGCGCAATCGCTTCAAAATTACGTCCCTGGAAGTGGTAGGATATCTTCCGTGAACGGACAGGCCATTTATGACGTTTTAAAAATCGCGTCTAATGTGTATCATTAAATTGCGAAGGCGATTTACATATATACACCACGCCTCGAGATATTTCTGCGCCAGATTTAAAGCACCCATTCAACGGCTCCGTGAAATTAGCAGATATGTTGGTTGGCGAAGAATTGAATTATATTGAAACTATAAATTACATATACGTACATAAGTTACAAATTAAATGATATAAAATCAAGGCTAAAGACTACATACATACATGGCAATAAAAGGCGTAAAAAGAGACCGTACAACGTGTATAGCATAGATGGGGCTGTATATCCTTGCGTTAAATTTTTATAGAATTGCCAACAGAACAGCAAAACAGTATTCAACTTAAATGAGATCCGTTTGTTAAAAAGTAGTTATGATATGATTATCATTGATGTATACTGATAGATAGCTAACATGTCTAGACACTAGTGTATCTAATCAAGAAAGAAAAAAATGCGAAATCTATTTTTGATTGAAACCGGTAATAATGAAAATTTTGAACTTTATATCGTTATATTATTAGGCTAGTTATGTTTCTGAGAACAAGAATGTACATACGTCATTATAGTATCTCCATACAATTAGTAAATATTTATATTCTTTGCTTTGACAATGTAAATTTTATCTATATCCTCCACCACATAAACGTGTGTACAAATTGTCGCAAAAGCTATACGCAGCGACATTCTTCCTTCGTTTCTGAATCGAAAATCTAAATGGCATCTATTATGCTTCATGCGTCTTCAGGAGCCACTTGAAAGTAACATACATTTGGCAACACTGTAGTCGCATACTACCGTAATGGTAGTTACAATACTTGCCAAAATTGACAGACCAGAATTACAAATGACAAATTGGATAACACAAATGATACATAGGGAAAAGCAATAAGAAAGCTTTATTAAAACAGAATTAGTAGTTTTGATTTTTCGAACGCATCTCTTGTAATAAATTAGCGACACTATTACCTACGCATATGTTCAAATTGATATCCGTCTGTTTGTAAACACATTTGCTATCTACAAGGTATTGTCTGTATTACTTGTTCAAGCCTTTCCGGTGTAATTTCTAATACTGCCGCGTTAATTCGTCCTATAACTTCGTCAGCGTCTTGTGGAGGTGTTGCGTAAACTTTCCACCTTTATGAAACCCCAAACAAAAAAGTCTAAAGGATTTAGGTCGGGAGACTTGCAGGCCATAAGATAGGACACCGCGACGAATTCACCCTGTTAGGGAAGTCTTCATCCAACCACTCTCTCACATTACGAGAAAAAATGTGCCGGAGCTCCATCATGCATGTAAACATGTTACGGCGTATATTCAATGGCATCTCGTCAATAACTTGTTCTAATACATTTAAATACCCGTTGGCATCAAGTCGATTTGGCAGATAGATTGGCCCAACGACATGGTGATTTATTATACCCAGCCAAACATTAACTGAAAACTTTCTTTGGTGACCGTATTTCCGAACGCATGAGGATTTTCATCTGCCCAATGGTGAAAATTATGGGTATTGAGTAAACATCTCTGTAAACATAGAACTCGTCGGTCCAAAGAACACCTCTTAAAAGTCGCCATCTTCTTGAATCCTATTTAAGATACTATGACAAAAGTTTAAACGGTGTATGTTATCGTTTTCATAGAGCGGCTGCACCTTAGTTATATGGTATGGATAAAGAAGGTTTTCACGTAGAACAAATGAACGGTCTTATTACTGCGGATATTGAATGTGGACGCCAACTGTCGAATACTGACGGAGGGATCTTCATGCACTGAGTCTAGAATTACCTCTCCAGTTGTAATGTACGCCGTTGTCTAGGTCGACCAGTGTTGGCATTTCTTTTCTTAAACGAACCAGTTTCACGTAGACGTTGGTCAGCCGTCGAATACGTTTCCAGTAGGATGTCTCCGGTTTGGAAAACGTACGCGATATCCCTGTTCTGCCATGTTAGCATTTCCATTACAAAAACCGTATACCATATACATATCGGCATATTCATTAAATGTAAAAACATTGTAAATAACAAAAACAATAATACGAGAACGATAAAAACACTGAACAGAAACTAATCAAGAGAATACGAGTAATCACGAACAAGAGCAGAGCTTGCATAAATTGAACACTTCAGATTAATGTCAAAATTTGACAGTAATGGTTTGATTTGAAATCAAATTAGAATACAAAGTCATTGTCCTACAATGTTGCCAAATGTGTTTTTCATGAGAGGATGCTTATGAAGAAATGTTGAAACCAAGCTCTAAATCAAAGAGAAAACGTTTACGAAAAAACAGGAATAAGAAATCGTCTAAATTCAAAATTGCAGCTATCTATACCACAATAACGAACACAAACGCTTATTAAGGAACTAAAAAAACCGAACTTCAAGAACCTCGTGAAGACTATGAAGTTAGTACAATATTTTACCATTTAGATTTTCGATTCAGAAACGAACGAAGTATGTCGCTACGTGTAGCTTTTGCGACAATTTGTACACACGTTGTACATATAAGCATTTCAAACTAGAAGCAGCTTTTATCATACTTGGCATCATATTTGACGTCAAATTTATACCTCTGCTAAAACGTCTCCGCAGGGTAGGGTGCTCAGCCCATTACTCTTTCTTATATTGTAAACTAAGGTTTTCCTGTCGATAGCAGACACACACACCCCTTCATCGTACATATCGATCGATTATAGAAATGACTTCCAATAGTGGAGATATGAGAAAGACGTAGGAGGCATAAGATCGGTATAGTAGCTATCAATATTTAATAATATATTCACATACAAATAATTAAAGATATGGCCGTGTCAAACTGAAAGAACTTATTTTCTGTAACCAGCGTTATATTACAGACAGGACTAGTTCTTTAAGTTAATAAAAGCAATGTTGTCAAATGTCTTGGAGGACATATACATATTAAAATACCTACATCACGAAAATCACTAAAATATTTTGTTTGGGGATTGAAAATATAATACGTAACGGCTTCATTTATTTTTGTTTGTCTTGTTATTTACTAAAGAGTCCTTTTTACCGTACTCGTCCAATTAAATTAATAATAATAATAGGTTTCCTTTTATCATAAATCAATACTGCAATATTTTATTTACCACACCTTATTCAGCTTCTGTATTTACTGTTACTTCAAATTGTTATAAATATAAATCGATATCACATCTATCACATTTCTAATATCGCTACTTAAGATTCCTGCGAGCTAATTTGCGTTTGATTAGAAAAAAGTAAATGCCTACCTCTAAATAGCCGTAAGTTTAACATATCTATACTTTCTCGTTATGGAGAGCTTGGTGGAATCTTTTGTAGTAAAATGTAAAATCGAAAAAAATAATTAAAAAAGACTGCGTGAAAGTTCCATCCAAGTAGCAATAACAATAATAATAATAAGATAACGACCACAGAAACAGAAGCAAGAAACTTTAGGAAATAAGCAATAATAATCTTGCCCCTATATGTATATGTTCAAAGCTAATTACTACTTCTGTAGCAGGCAACATATGTTCTATAGGAAACACTTCTTGTTGTTTTAATTTTATACTCGCACTTTTCATAAGCTCTCTTCGGTGATGGGTGTTACATAAAGAAAATGCTTGAATATACCGGGCAAGCGGTTCTTGTAAGCACTCATTCACGCGATGCAAAACTAGATTATTTTTTTTCCGCCCAGAACGGTTTATATGTATGTATAATGGTTTTGCTCTGATTGTTTCATATTCGGAAAGGATACTGAATCGTGCAGTCTGTGAATCAAATGAATTTCTAACAATGTAATTTCGTAACGTTGCACAAAAAGCCGTATGGGCAGGCATCATTTAAATTAACAGTGTAAATATAGCCCTTTTGTTGTGTCAAAATGTTTCTATCGAACATAAACGAAATTACATTATCTGTCGTTGGTATATGCGCACCAAA
Organism: Protaetia brevitarsis; assembly: GCA_004143645.1. Lineage (NCBI taxonomy): Eukaryota > Metazoa > Arthropoda > Insecta > Coleoptera > Scarabaeidae > Protaetia > Protaetia brevitarsis. The sequence continues at coordinate 140,109 of RXPK01000868.1, read as the reverse complement.
TCAGTCATGTTACAGCAGCACAATCATGATGATAAATCAAGTATACGAGACCTATATAGGTTAGGTATTTATTGTCTTTAACATATTGAATAAGATTATTTTTCAGCGTAATCATTGTGAGCTCTAAGGTCATTACGTAAAAATATCTTAACAAAAGTTGCATATTTAAAAAGATATTACTGCAAAAAAATGTAGTTTTTCTTTATTTTTAAGTGGTAATTAAACACCTTAAAAAACGATTGATCAACAACTTGTGCAAAGTAAATGAAGGGTGCACGGGAATAACGATCAAAGTTCGTATTCATACATTAAGAGATAAATGAATTTTAAAGTTTGCGACTTAACGGTTCAAAACAAAACTACATTATAGCAACTTTGATTTCTACGGACTACGACCGTTTCTGAAACAGTTTGAACGTGCATTATTATAATACTCAGAAATTCCTACAAAATGGCACCCTTATCTCATTTTCACAAAAAAATGGACTTTGATCGTCATTCTCGTGCACCCTTCAAATGTAAACGATACGTTATTAGCGAATTTTTTACTAAGTTGGCTGATGTCCGCAAGTTTTCCCATCTGTCAAAGTGTTTCATTAGTTGTCACTGCATTGCTAGTTTGACATAAATTCTTCCGTATAAATCTTAATGAGGAAAGTAAAAATTGTCCATCACATCAACAGTGAATACGTTGACGTATTATTAATTTATGGAGAAGTGCGCTAGAATTTTGCTACTGCAAATCGATTAAACGCTGAACGGTTTCCTGAACAGACGAATATACTATTCCACAAAAATTGACTGCTCTAGTAATCCATCCACGAGCAACTGGTGTACTGCAAACGCGTCAAGGTCGGGATGGTGGACCTAGCCAAGATCAACGATTTTTGGATGCGGAAGAAGTCTTAAATCTTGTCGAAGAAAATCTTTCTATTAGTACTTGAAAAATATCCTCGAAGTGAATGTATCAAATTGAATTGTTTGCCGAACACTACACAAGAATTAAGTACAGGCTTTACGACCTGAAGATCATCCTTTACGTTTATAATTTTGCCGATGGTTTCTACAAAAACATGTAAAAATTCCAAAGTTTGCTCTCATTGTATTGGCGTCTGTTGAAGCAACGTTTACACGCAACGGCAAAAATACCTGTAGTAATACTCATATCTGGGCTCTCCAAAATCCACATCGTAATACTTTCCAAGGTAGATTTTCGATAAACGTTTGGCCGGAGTGAGCAATTTATTGGTGACTCCTTTGTGTTGCCAAATCGATTGAATGGATATGATCATCTCTTATTTTTGCAAAATTATTTGATGGAACTACTGAAATGTACGTCGATAAATGTGGTTTCTTTACTTTTTGGTGCTCCGTCGGATTTTAATCGTTTATTTTGCGAACATTTAGATAATAAGTCACATTAAAAACGTGTGTAACACTCGGTTGATATTAGCATACATATGCTTCACCTTACCAAGGATCATCAGTGCTACTAGTCAACCTAATGTATTATACGAAGAAAGTCGTATATATACTTAATAAGTGGAAGAATAAGTGAATGAGACTTTAAGATGGAAATCTCATTATTAACGTGAAGATATTTGCTAAATTGTCGTTCTGAAACTACAATGTGTATCTATAAAGGATAACAATAATTGTAGGATGACTTTAACTCACTATACTTGCGTTAATTAACTAACGCTAATTAATAATTGGGTCACATTAAAAACGTGTGTAACACTCGGTTGAAATTAGCATACATATGTTTCACCTTACCAATGATCTTCAGTGCTATTGGTCAACCTAATGTATTATACGAAGAAAGCCATACAATTTAGCAAATATCTTCACGTTAATAATGAGATTTCCATCTTAAATTCTCATTCAATTATTCTTCCATTTAGATAATATGTTTTAAAATAAGTGGTTTGGTCGAAGGGAGTCCTGTTCCATGGCCTCCTCACTCACCTACCTTAACTCCCTTGGTTAATGGTACACACCAACGAAATAATTCATTTAAATGATCTTCGTAACCGCGTTGGGGCAGCTGCATCGACAATTCGATAGCAAGACCAATGCCTGGCAAATTATGCCAATTCATAGATACGTCGAGCGAGACTTTGCGTTAACAACACGGCGATAACTTTGAACAACTAGCGTAAAGTGGATTCCTTGAAAAATATAAAAAAAAGTTTTAATTTAATATGCTTAATCACCACTAATAAATAAAAAAAAAAAAATCTACATTTCTTTCATTATTAATGTTTATGCAACTTTTGTTGAGATATTTTTACGTCAATGACTTGAAAATAAAACCGCAAGACCACAAACACGCCTCATATACTGATTGGCAGATAGAGTGGATAGACTCTATCAATCAATGTGTCAAGTTTTGTTTGACATATCGCTAAATATTAAATAGTCTTTAAAAAAGTATTATTGAAATACACCTTTTTACACAAGCCGCTTAACTTTAAATTTGCAACGGGTACTGATCAGAATTTGCTATTTTTTGATGACTTTATGATTATTAAATATTCTTGAGCAATTCGAAGAAGTTTCTATTTCAATTTTAAACCAGCTTACAATCTGTACCTGAATTTTAACATATTTAGCAACACGTCTTGAAACATTAATTGACAGCACAGACAAAGACATAGACTGTGTAGCCGGCGAACGGAAAAAAAGTCAGATCAAAATATTTAAAAATATATACATTTTTTTTATAAAATTAAACAACTCTTGGGAAACGGCAACATTTATTTTATTAAAAACGTTTCGATGAACGAAAACATCTTTTTCAATTTGTGTATATTTTAGTTCTTAATTATTTTAAATATATTTAATTCTCTAAAAATACTGGTTTCATAAACAAACAAATCCTGTGGATACAGTTTGTTTTAAATAAAAAAAAAATCCAGGCTCTAGTCTAAATAACCACGTAGGGGAAGGTGGGGCAAGTTGGGAACATTAAGCGTTAGAACACTGTATCAGGATTGCAAATTGATATATAAGTACTCTTTAAACATTTATCTGCTGATGGATGAATTTACAATTTTTCGATGGCTACTTCTGATGTGAGAAAATTTTGAAAAGAAATGTGTAAATACACCATCTTGCCCCACCATGGAGGCAAGATGGAGTTCCAAATCAGTTAAGAATGGGTCGTACCTTAAATCTAGGTAATAAGTAAAAAAAAAAATAGATTCTTAAAATATTCTTAAAAATATGCAAGAATATAGCTTAAACTCTTTAAAGCGGAACTACTTAAAATAATTAAAAAAAAAAACAATAACGATAAGAATATTAAACTTAATCTTCACAAATTGAGACAATAGAAGACGAACTCATCCACGTTATTCGCACAGCCTCCATGTACTCAACTCGCCATCCATGGCATTGTATCAATACTTCCCCTTACAATACTAATATTGAGCGCCATCTTCCTCAACAGAAGAACTTCATTATTTCCTTGACGTTTTATAAAAATCTATCTCTTTGCTTTCCTTACAAAACTCGGCTTCTTGATCTCTTCTGTTTTCTTCTTGTCATTTTTTTTCTATCAACTCTCCCTCAGCACTTCTAGTTGCCTTAGGGATTCTCCAGACTTCTATTTTCTTGTAGCAGATTTTTATACGTAGTGCTTGTAAGGGTTGTTGTCTTTCCCTTGTTACGCTTTGATTGAACCTGTACTTTATTCCTAAAATGAGAAATAGGCATTATGTCTTCGAGAAAGCATAATGCATATCCAGGCATAACGGATCAGACTGAAGAGTGAGATAATGATGTCCCCATGTTGCCCCATACCAATAGCCTCATCTTGCCTCTTTGGGTCATTTTCTGGTTATGTTATATTAATATATTAAATATTTGAAATAAACAAATAATACACTATAGAAAATACATGCAATACATGTCAATTAATAAGCACAAAAAGATGTAGTTGTAAATAATTTACTTATGCTTCCGATACTGGCCGTTGAACTCACCATCACAATAATAACGAAATTCTGGAAATTGCAAAGTTCACGTACAAACAGCACTAACTTTGTTATTACGACTAGTAAAGTTTCCTACATTACAACAAACATAAAGCAGTACTTGTCAATATTAGGACTGCTATTATTTAACAGATGCTTACTGCGGTTTCGTAGATAAGACGATGTCTCCATCATGCCTCGTGGCCCCATCTTGCCTCACCCTCCCCTATTAGGAATTTTGGGACGGCCCAAATTTCTTATCTACGCCACTGTTTAGGTCATTTTAGAAATATAAGCATTTGCGTACCCATATTTCTGTCCTTTAATTATCTAAAGCAACACATCACAAATTGCAAGGATAAATCAATTGTGTTTAACCCATCTTATCCCAATTTTTTTTCCAACACTAAGCGGTATTAATATTTCATTTGCGGTTCAAAATGTGTTACACAGTTTCTATTATATTTGGAAAAAATAAACCTGCTCATATAGTATGAATATTATGAAGTTTTATTTTCGCTTAAAATAACATAAAAAATCAGTTAGTAACACGGGGTCAATGAGTAGTGAAAAAACACTATTTGCAAATGGGATTTACAATTTTTGCTTATGTACGCGTAATGTCTTTTAGTATACCGTTATTAAGTAAAAATTATTTTTCTATTAGAATGAATAATAACAAAATTTTTGCAACAAATAGTTGAGTGGTGCATTTATGCACCACTGGTGTGATTCAATATTTTTGAAACACATTGTAACACGATTTCGATATGTAATATAAGAACTTAGATTACGAATGTACGTTATTATTATAGCTTTTATTATTATTTTATATATTTGGCTTCAAAAAAACAACATTTAGCTCCATCGACCTCAATTTCCACATTGCCTGCGCCAAAATGGATAAAGGAGGAGATTATCTACACCCATTCATCTGTCTCTAGCGAAGCTATTTGATAAAGAACGAATCAAGAACTTTTCAGCAAGACACCTTTAGAAGTTTTTTTCTTTTCTTTGACGACGAAGTGCTGAATATGCTCATAGAATATTCCATAAAATATGCTTACGACAATAATCGCTTTGACTTTCTCGTATAAAAACATGAATTGTTAAACTTTATCGGCATATTATTATTTTCGGGTTACCATTCACTACCACAAACCCCCTATATTGGTCAAATGATGAGGACAAGGGAATTGACCTGATAAAAAAGTGTATGAGCAGAAATAGGTGTCAAAATATAAAGCAAAATTTACATTGTTCAGATAACAATAACTTAGACAAAAATGATAAATGTGCTAAACTAAGACCATATTTAGACATAATCAATAAAAAAAAATTACAGTAGCGAATATTTACTAACAACCTTTTGGTGTCATATTTTGGTAGGCATTCTTGCAAAATGTTTATCAAAGGAAAGCCAGTAAGGTTTGGCTTCAAGATTTAGTACCTCTGTTCCTCTGATGGATATTTGTTTTATTCATTACCGTATGCAGGAGCTAGTGGTGGCAAACATTCTAAGTTAGGTCTTGGTATTTAAAAAAGAAAGGTTTCTTCGCCACAGGTACAATCAGAGAAAACAGAATGCAGAACTCTCCACTAGAACATTCAAAAATATTTTCTAAGCGTGAGAGGGGGTTCCTATGAGTCGGCATATGACTCTAATACCAAAATTTTTCTTGTGCGCCGGAGCGACAATTCTACTGTTATCATTTGCAGCAATGCTATAAATGTACCGCCAATAAATCGCGTGAAGCGATATAATAGGAAAGAGAAAAAGGACACATATGTAATTCAACCTCATGCCATTGCTGAATATAATAAATATATGGGTGGGGTTGTACATGACAATGGAATTGCAAACTATAGATGCAGGATTTTAGGCAAAAAAGTGGTGGTGGCCTGTCTTCCGTAATTTTTTGGATAGTACAATTGTTAACGCCTGGAAGTTGTATAACATCGCGAACGATACTAAAATATCACAACTAGATTTTAAATCATATATAGCTTTATATCTTCTAAAAATCGAAAAAAAACCTACGTCTCGCGAAATGTTCCTCCCACAATTGATGAATCTCGCTACGATTAGCATGAGCATACTATCGTATCGCATGAGTCTAAAGCAAGAAAAGGGTGCAGGGTATGTCATAAACATACTATTTACATCTGCGAAAAGTGCATTTACATGTAACTGGTTTTAAGGAGTTTCACAAAAAATAATTCTTTTTCGTTAGCGGGTACTTCCCAGTGGTGCATTTATGCACCAGTCAGAAATATTAAAAAATTATAATATTTAATTTTTTATGTTACACTTTGTATCATGGTTCCTACGGGTCCAGGGTCCATGGTCCACATACGCACCAGCATGTTTTTTTTGTGATCCTGTTTCTTTTTTATTTGTAAATTATTCAAATACTAATCAATTGGCCGCATTAATAAAGTTATTTAAAACTAATTTTATTTTTTTTGTTTTACACTCCGTGGGATGATATGGGTTAACACATGATTTTCTTCTTGTTTCAGGGTTCAAAAACAAAATGCCCCTCACCTACCAAACTCTTCAATTTTCGTCGAAGAGAGACGCCGTCCATACCGACAGGTTATCTCGGCGTGAAACCGTCTAATTTCACACTATGGGGCACGGCATCGATCGGAATCACCGATTTGGACAAAACGTCTTTCCAAATAAGAGACGCGCCACGTTGCTCCACCCTATCCAAAGACTTTTCCGTCGCCATCGACAGCTGGGTGCATATAAACGAGGAATACGCTGGTTTCTTAAACGTCGGCGCCTCGCAATCGGACAATAACGGTCCGTTTTCTTGGAACAAGCGTTGGTGTTCGCTGCACGACTCTGAATTGCGGTTCTGGCGCGATCCTTGCGCAAACGGTGACCCTCTGCAGGTGATAGATTTGAGATTGTGCGTGAACTCGTGGATCTCGCACGCTGACAGGACGATCTGCGCGCGGCCCAGATCGCTACTGTTAGAGACCAGAGGTGATAACGACCGGATAGTCAGTATGATCCTCCAAGCTGATACCACGAACGATATGAAGGAGTGGCAGCAGGCGTTGAACTCTGTGATATCGTCGCTGAAGATGTGGCATTCTAATCAGCATTCCGTTTCATTAGATGAAAGCGCTTTGTAAAGAATCTATTATAGAGTATTATATTGTTCTTTAACACGTTTTAGTTTGTTTGTGCAATGTTATTGTTATTTTTTAACATTATGAATTATGTTTTAGTTTTGACTGACGATATTATAGAACTAAGACTATGTGATGTACTGTATTCCTAATAAAATTACCACTGGTTATGTTTTAGTTTATTTTTCTTCACTGAACCAAAAAGTTACTGCTGTGTATTGAAGGTACCAAAAGAAAATGCTAAATAAATTTATAAAAATGAAAAATTAAATTTACTAGCTCAACGGATAAAATATTTGAAGGGCGCAAAACTCAGGGTTACTCTCGCAATAAAACTTATCATGAAAAGTAAAATGTGGGCATTTGAAAATTTGACTTTCTTTAATCTCGAAAAAATTGAAAAGGTTGAATAAAAAAAAAGAACAGAAATTTTGAATGGCGTTTGACAATTAATAATTTATTAGTTTTAAAAAAAGGAAAAAAACATTAATTACAAATTGCAGTAAAATTAAAGCTTAGACTTAAGGTCCTGGACGAAATCAAAAACTGCAAGAATCTACATTTAAAAAGGACAATTCAAATCCTTTAACAAAGCAAAAGACAAATTTGTTCTAGAAGAAAATCCTTTTTTCACAAAAAATCCACGTGGTTTCAAAATTAAACCAAACTAAATTAATTTAAACGTGGACAAAATAAGTAAATTTACAAAATTGAAATTTAAATACAAGCACAATGCTTCTATTCACCCAAAACCGAGGTGATTAATTATACAAAACTAATCAGCAAACTAGAAAACGAAAAAATTAAACTCTTTTAAACTTAAAATATCTTCCAGAACAAATATAATAACTGATCTTATATCTAATTTGTGTACACAATAATATACTAACAATTATTATTCAATGAGTTCCTTGAAGGATGATCAAATTAAAAAATAAACGAACAAATCTTAAATAAAAATTGAACTACCAAAAATGACAGCAATGAAAATACATTTAAATGTACTTACACGGCATCGTTCAAGTAACTGGCCTCCAGGGGCTTAAACATTGCATACATATATCAAAACCTGCGTGCACTCGCAACGCACAAACGCAAAGAAAATTTCTAGAATATAACATTGAACAACATATACAATACTGGTGAACGCAATATGTACAATTGAATGAAATTAATTTAAACAACTGAACAATTAAATTAAATTTAACAATCAATTCAAATAACAAAATCTTGTCAAAATAAACAAATGAAATTGTGGAAACTCTTTCGCGACATTGATAAAGGTAAATTGGTAGATATGAACAAGAAAACAAATTTGAATTTCCGAAAACCGGGGTGCCAGACCACAGCAGTACGTAAATATGATAAAAAAGTACGTTAATGTGATAATTTTTTCATTAAAATTGGTCCAACGTACGCGTTTATTATTGTAATGAAACACCGTTCATTGTATTAACGAATAAATACGTTCATGTATGTAATAAAATATGTTACTAATATAATGAACCAATATGATTAATATTTGATAATTCTATTCGTTATATTAATACTGATGATTATCAATGTAATAACTTCAGTTTATTGAGTTTATGCTTACCGTACGTTGAGTTGATTAACGAAATCGTTCTCTCAATGTAGGCTGGTTATCATATTAACCCGGCGTTTGAACTCTGGCGTATTTGATGCCACCAAAATAATAGGACTAATCAGATAATGAGGAGTTTATAAGTAGCCACTGAGGGGTAACACACCTGTAATTATAAAGTTGTCCAAAACAGCAGCCTGTTAAAAAGAGACTTGGGTATCAGGTATCCCAGTGTACCATATGCACACTAAGGTACCTGATAACCAAGCCTCCTTTTAACAGCCTGTTCAGGTAACTTTATTTTTACAGGTGTGTACCCATCAGTGGCTAAAAGAACACCGTTTGCAGTACAATAAATAAATGCATTATTGTAAATTGTATCAATCAATTACTTTTTATTATTATTATAAAAGTAGGCACAGTTATGCTAGATAAATCAGATTCCCCGACAGTTTAAAATTATTATTATCTTACCAAATATATTCAATTTTAACTCTAAAACTAGCTTGGGCTACAAAAACAAGTATTCAGGCTTTGTTATAATTATTAACACAAAATCGAATGTTTGTATTATTGCTGCAGTACGAATACTAAGGTAGTATATATTACATATTTTTCGCTTCTATACTGCTCTGTGTAGTATATTGTTAAATTAAAATCTAGTCTTCTTAAATTTTAGTACTATAGGTTTTATCAGGTATAAGGAGTAAAAACACAGTAAAAATTAAGCATAATATATTTTAAAAAGTATAACAAATAGAGGACAAATATTAGTAAATAAAGTTAAGTTTTACCTCCTATTTTTTTGTACTGCATAATTATTGCACTATCGACTTTCTTCAGGTAATTTACAATAGTTTTGTGAGTGATTACTTGAGAAGACATAATACTATAATTACTTTTGTGTGCACTGCCGCGGGCGTACCCTCTCCGACACTGCATCAATAGTTTAATAATAGTTAGTTAATTAAAGTTTTATAAATGATAAACCATTTCCTTACTATAACAACTTTATTCGTTAATGTAATCTTTTTTTTCATTATATTGATAAAAGAAGAGTAATAAATACCTACTGTTCATTGATTTCATGTTTTCAGTGTTCCATTCTCGAATACTAAGTAAAGTAGAGATTGTTTTAATTAATAATTTCTGTCATTGAACTATCCCCTGTCAAATTTTAGTATAATTGCGTCCAAGCAACCATACAAGTAATTTATTTTACATTTACGATACCTACAAGTATATCACAGACATAAAAAGACGAAAGAAGAAAAATAGTTTCTACGCAACCATTTCGCTAGAAGCATAAAGTTTGGATGCAATACCGTTCCATTGGTATAGTTAGCAATAATTATATATTGCGTGCCTCATTTAACAAACCCAGACGAAAAAAATAAGGTTAGCTTGCTTTCTATAGAGTGAATGATGAAAATGAGAATTGCTTAAAAGGCTATTTTCGTGTAGTATTTGTAATTAGTAATTGATAAACTTGAAATTAGATAATCAATTTTACTGTGGCCGAAAAAATAACTTTGTTATTTTTGTATCTTTGGGTTATAACGCAATACGCAGTGCAATATTTACATATTATCTCCAAATATCTGAAATTGATACAAAGCAATTTTACAAAGCGGTGCAAATCAAGCCACTTAAAAGGGGACTATATATATTTGCAATTATTAGTGAAGAGGATTTTTCGATACTAGCATAATTAGATAGATGTTAAGATTGTTTTAAGTTTTAGTTTATTTATTTCTTTTTTCTTTCGAACTCTTTCGATGAAATTAACGTTTCTTAGCCAAATCGGATCTTAAAAAAAAACTTTTAATATGGTTCATTCTACCCGATATCATCCAAAAGCGAAAAGGTTATAATATTTATGCATCTGATTCACTTTACCCCAATGTATCGGGTAAAATGAATCACGCTTTTGGCAAAAAAAAAGTGATAATTTATATACATATTTATTCTGTAGCAGTAACAAGTGTTCAAATGTTCTAGAAATGTTAACGAAAAACTTATATTTTTGACTCAGTTAACCCCGTTTGATGGTAATATACCTATTTGAAATAATTCAAATTTATAAACATAAAAATACAATTACTAATAAGATAGACAAACAATATTTTTCCAGACTGTGCAACTTAATTTTATAACCAAATACAGCATGTTTTAGAATCTATTTCATTAAAAATTTTAACAACGTTTTTCATATTTATTCAGAAAATCAGATCAAGCCGTTATATTACAACGCAATCTTTATGTGGAAAAAAATATACAGCATCGCCAAAAAGTATGGATACAGTTAAATATTATGAAAATTATTCAACAAAACTTGTTGAAATTTGGTACATGGTTAAAAGTATTTAACTTCTATCGTCTAAGATGTTCTTCAAACTTCTATCTTCATTTGTTCTGGGGATACAAGGCTAACTTGATTTTTTTAAAATGGCACGAAGGGTCAAATTTAATATTTTTGAAAAGAGAATTTTTTTCTGCGAAACTTTAAAAAAAAAATTCGAACTAGTAAAATTTTGTTAGCCTTGGAAATGTTGTCTTTATCTATCGTTACTTCTCTGCTGCGTGAAGTTTGACCAAAAAATAAATAATAATTGTAAAAATTTTAATTTTTTAATTTAACTGAAACAGAACAGATTTTAATAAAAAGAAGCTCAAACAAGAAATTATATAATTTTTATGTTACAAAAGATGTTCGAAATGATTTCCATTTACCTCCTGGCAATAATGAACACGTTGAGCAAAATTTTGCCAAGAATCAATCAAAATATTTGAAGAAATACTGGCAATTTCGTTTCTTATACGTTCTTGTAGGTCTTCGATTTGTAATGGTCTGTTGACATACACTGGATTTTTTACATGACCCCACAGGAAAAAATCAAGTGGGGACAGATCAGGAGACCTAGCTGGCCATTCAATAGCCCCCCTTCGCCCTATCCATCTACCGGGAAATGTTTCATCCAAATATTCGCGCACTTGACGACCAAAATGCGGCGGTGCTCCGTCTTGTTGAAACCATATGGTTTCTGTTCGTATACAATTTCGGTTGCCGTGGTTTGGAAATATTTCCCTAAATCGTGGAACAACATGTTGTTGTAAAAGTTGCAAATATCTTTCAGACGTTAAATTGCCGTTAATGAAAAAAGGACCTACGATATTCCGACCAATAATGCCACACCAAACATTAATTTTCTGTCGATGCTGCGTATGAACCTGCTCCATCCAATGCGGATTTCAGACCAATATCGACAGTTATGGCGGTTAACATATCCATTTAGACAAAAAGTTGACTCATCAGAGAAGAGGACTCGATTAAGAAAGTTACTATCCTGATGTATTCTGTGCATCATGGTTTCGCAAAATTCGGTTCTGCGGTCAAAATCGTCGTCACTTAATTCTTGTAGCAAGTGAATTTTATAAGGATGATATTTTTCGCGTTTTATTATTTTTTGTATAGATCCTCTACTCATGTTGTGGTTCAACGCCAACTGTTGTACTGAATTTTTTGGATTTTCTACCACATCCAACATAACATTCAAAGAATTTTCTTCGTTGGTAATAATTCGAGCTCGCCCAGGTCTTGCACGGTCTTTAACGCTACCAGTTTCTTGAAATCTTTGTAAGGTTTTTGAAACCGTCGTCCTGGAGATCGGTTCCCGGTTTGGATGAATTTCATTAAAAAGAGTCACTACTTGAGCACAACTTCGTTTTCTGTCGCCATAACCAACCATCATGAGAATTTCTATACGCTCAGTTTCGCTTAAATGCACCATTGTTAAACAAATTATTGCACACAAGTTTAATTTTTGGCGAATATGCAAGTGACACATCGTCAATAACAGCATTTTCAAAGCTAACTTAGTTTTATTTTTCCAGAATTAAATTTTTAAATTTATTTTTTTTGTCTTTTAATAAAAATAAAGGTGGGCATGTGTTACATTGCTGAATTCAGAAAAAAAATGCTCTTTTTAAAAATATCAAATTTGACCACCCGTGCCATTTAAAAAAAATCAAGTTAGCCTTGTATTTTCAAAATAAATGATGGTAGAAAATTGAAAGAAATCTCAGATGATAGAATTTAAACACTTCTAACTGTATGCCAAATTTCAATGAGCTCTGCTAAACCGTTCTGAAAATATTTAACTGTACCCATACTTTTTAGCGACCCTGTATATTAAAATAATTTTATCTCTACAAATCTAAATTGAAAAAGCTTTAAAATAAGGATCTTTTCTTGTTCATATTTTTTAATACTACTATTAAGTCAAAACATCTAATTCATATTTTATACACAATCTCCAAGAAATTTAATTCCATTTCTGTCGTCATATATAAAAAGCAATCGAAACAATATGAGATTTTTTCCCTATATTCTAAGGTTATTTAATATGGATTGCTGGTGGTATTTAGGCTTAATAGATTGTCTTGTACGTCCAGATCAAAAAATTCTTATAGAACTAAACCTTAAAAAGTTTTAGTTATGCAAATAACAGCTCCAACAAATTTATTTCTTCAAATAATCATGCAAGAACACACTTAGTTCGAAATAATAATGGATGAAAGTTTTAAGATACTAAACTCAATATTTGCGAAGAATTTAGTCAATTTATTACTATCAATTATTTATTTAAAAAGTTATTTTTTATATTATTTTTAAATATTCTTTTAATTCCGCATAGCGCAGCTAATAATTGAATGCTATCCATAGTACATTAAGTACTTGCAAATTGAATCACTTGAACACCCGCGAGTGAACGATGGCTAAAGAACAAAGGAAAGGTATACTATATGCCGACAATCGTCTCGAAAGCTAATACCATTTACGGTATGCGACAAAGGTCCCGTAATCGAGATTTAAATTCTCAAAACCTTGATAGTTACCGCCAAAGAGTTCAATATAAAAAATAATTCCTAGAATGTCCGCATACGCAATCGCTCATAGATTACAAATTAAAAAAGATGTCCTATCCTTCCTTGTGACATATTTTTCCTATGTCATAATTTTTTGAGTTGAGTGTACATTTCATTATATGTTATTATTTAGCAAAGCTTAAACCCAATAGCGTGCGTTAAATAATAAAATATACGTATTTATTAGTGTAGTAAAATCGCTGGAACGATTCTAAAGTGCATCCACCTAAGGAAACATACATTTCAATTATTCATGCTTTCGATTATTCCTGCGAACTTATCCTTTGCAGTGCACGGATAATTGACTTGTACTGTTTATTTCGAAACATATAAATAACTACAAAGTACATCTGTTCATGTTTTTGCTTTTTTTGTGTTTCGTCCAATCTGTGTCCTATTTTTTGTATAAATCTCTTTAGTTTTGCATATACTATACAATTAATTTTATGTATTAGTTTTTGCTTTATATTATTATTATATTTATATTTATATTTGTACAGTAATAAAAGCATTAGATATTACGACTTTGTGCAATATTATAAATACTTATTCTTTTGTATTTTCATCTGGTTCCACGAAAACTTAATGAACGAACGAACTTTATGTGTCTATATTTAACTGAAAACTGGGCATCGAATCTAAAAACTTTATACCAAGCATTTTTCGAAAAAATAATAATAATAAGAATTAGTTTAGTTTTTAATTGACATTTTTTTATTACGTATTAATATACATAAGGTATTTAGCCGTACCAACAGCTAGAGAATCTTGGATCAGTGTTGCCAATTTAATGGATTTCCCGCTAGTTCTAGCTTAATTAACATTGCATTTGGCGGTAGAATTGCACGTTTAGTTGCTGGCAGTTTTTTTTAGCGGAAAACTAGCAAAACTAGCTTAATTTTTAGTGGATTTTAGTAATACTATACATAATACCAAAATTTTGATATGGATTGAAACATTTAACATTGTCATATAATGATTTAATACACTGCTAAATTCTTTGCAGTGACTAATAACTAATAACAACAAACCAATGTTGAATGCACTTGCAAGTGATCAAAGTTCGTTCGAATTCATTTGAATAGTTTGTCTAAAATCAACTCTACCAAATTCAAGATTTGAGATCAGGGAAACACGTTCTTTCCGTTAATGTATACATATATAAACCACCAATCCGTAAGTTTCATTTGGAACTATTGCCATATTCATTGTAAGTATATAAAAAATTAAGTGATTGTGTTTTCCAAACGATCTTTTTTCCAATTGGTATGGGAAAGTCACAGTACATTTGTAGTAGTTTAGGAATGGTGTTCAAACTGGTTCAAATATTTGACGGATTTTATTCAAATCTGGCGGAATTTCAAGCGCCATCTAACGGATTAAATTTTTATATGTTGGTAACACTGTCGTGGATCACTTTCGAACTAAACACATGGTTTGGTTAGTTTTCCTAATCAGTATTTTGATGGTTTCTAGATTTCTCTTAACTTTACAAAAAATATTTCTTCCGATCGTCAGCGCCATTTATCAAGAATGGACAAAAAAAGTATTTCAAACAAAACTTGGATAGATTCTTGCAAATTATGGGAGGTATGCAAAGATTGCAAACTTTTTTAAAGTATGAAATAACGAAATTTTTTTCGTTAATTATGAGGGGTATGTTTTTGTTTGTCGATTCGATGTATATTTCTATAGATATTTGACCGTCCTGGAACTTTTGGAACATCCGGTATTTTTTAATTCCTTTTCAATCAAAATTTTTTCGACATTATGATCGGTTAGCCTCCATAAACCAGTAATTTATTATTTTATCATGAAAACAACTTGTATAGTGACTATTTTTTTTTTGTTATTTGCTTCTAAATGAACTTGATGTAATTTTATAGGAATGTGGAATGCTGTAATATCCTTACGTCGAAAAGTTCTTTGTCCTTAAATAATAAAGCAAGAAAATTCTATCTTTCCAGCGGTTACTCTCACCATATCACCTAAAAAAGGCGGCACCTTCCATACCTGAAACGAAAGTGCATACGTATAATAATATGTATACTAAGTGTCATAGAATTGTTTATACATCCATCTTTTATTTAAAAAAAAAGACAAATAATAATTCTTGCGCAACAGTTCAAAATAAATATTTTAATCGACTTTCTTCGTGTTTTTATAAGTACCTACATGCACATTATGGAAAATAGATAAAATCGTAAAACTTACAAACTTGGAAACTGTCGCATATAGTATACAAGATGTTCCTCTATACCTCGGAAACAGTAATATATAAGCAAAAAAGTTTATATTTATATATTATAGGACCATTATTTGTTTATAATAATAATAACAATAATCTGTATTTTAAACTATGGTAAACCATATAAAACAACGTCAAACAAGAACAAGAGATATAAGCTTTGTTTGTTTGTGTGCTTGGAGCAGTATCTACTAACGTCATCAGAGTAACTTGAGAGCGTCTCAGGATTGGATTTAAAGATGGTACAAACAAACGCGCTCAATTGCAATATAACCTTAATTTTATTATTTACAATTGTCAGATTATCACAGCTATATGAATAGTAAAAGTAATAGTTATTTGTATCACTAGGCCAGAAACTACAGTTTTGCGGGTATGAGTACGGTTTGTGGGACGAGGCGGTAGCCGAGGCCCACAAGTACGAATATAATAAATCTTTTTCTGTAATTTTCCTTTTAGTTTAATATCTATTTATCAATAATAAGTGCAATGAAGACACCAGTTCATCTTAACATCGTTGAACAGTAGCTTAATGATAATTTATTACACATCTGTCATGTGAATCTAGTGTGGCCAACCTTTAGTGACATTTTTGCCTGCCTAGGCAGGCAAACTAGCGTTTTCCTGCCGCTTTTAAGTACTGCAAAATGACTGTTTCTGGACGGAGGCGCAAAAAAGTAATTTTTCAAGTTAATGAATCTAGACTACAATAAAAATGCATCATATACTAGTATTTATGTACCTACCAAGTGAAGTTTTTAAAATATAATGATCGTTCTTTACATTAACCACATTGTGGTATCATTATATTATCCATTTCGTGCATATTTGATGCAGTTATAAATCGGATTACATTTACAAACGACAGTTTACAACACGGTGTTAGCGCGACTAGGTTATGTTGCACAAATTGCTCGTAATTGCTCGGACGCCGAACCGCGAATAGAAAGAGGAACCTCTTTGTGATCTGGATTTGCTTGCTCTAAACAAACAAACACGCACAAATCATGCTCTAAAATACAAACAAACGCGTAAAATTCCTTGGATCTGCTTAGATTAGACAAACAAACAAACCTATAGGTACTAATTAGAAATCACAAACATGTGCTAAAGATACTACATTCCTACAATATTAGGTGTTTACGAAAATTGGATTGAATATATACCGATGTACCGAAAGTGAAAGGAAATCATAGCATTTACAATGTGCTAGAACATGATAGAAAGTCGTTAAATATCTTATAATCCAATTTTCGTAAACACCTATTAACTTGCAAGATAATCATCAATGCAGTAGCATGATAATGAAAGTAAATAGAATTTAACTCTACGTTTAAAATATTTAAAAGAGTTAACCCTTGCATCAGCTGGAAATTTGTTATATAATTGACATCCCAAGAATGATATTTCTTTTTAATATAGTTGTTTTATGAAGTGCTGGTAATAGGTAGTTCGATTGCCTAGTACCGTACTCATGAGAAGCATCGACAGATAACTTCTGTGGTTGCGTACGAAACACACAACTTCCATAATATATACCAGTGGCGGCTCGTGAGTTATGAAAGAGGGTGGGCACAAAATAAGAACTTGCCCATTTTTTGTACATAAAATCCATTCTCCTATTTTTCATGCTGAAAAAAACGTCTATGACTTTTTTGTGAAAATGCCTTCAGTCGATCTTCTGACATTGTGCTTCTCAGAAAAGTTTTAACGCGTTTGAGGGTGGAAAAACATTGTTCACATTCTGCTGTCGACATAGGGGTTGTACAAATAATATCCAACAGTTTGTACGTTTCCGTCAAAAATTTTTAGGTTGTTGTCTGTTATGAACACTAAAAGTGGCAAAACACCACCTACACCTACGTCACACATGTCATCGCGCTCATAAATTACTGAAAGTTCACTTTTCAATTTTACGCTGTCCAACATAGGATAAGATTTCACAGTTTTTTATACACATAATTAACCGACGCAAAATATGACGATTTTTTCCACATCTTCGTTGTACTTAATTTTATGTCGCAAATAAGCATTGTCTAACTATTCACGTATGTCCACTTTGTCTAGAACATTAAAATCCACGCATGCATTCATGTGAGAAACGGAATTTTCGTGTTTCTTTGCCCTCTCTGCGATATGCTTTAAATAATTTTACCCTTGTTTATTCCACGCAATAACCTCTTTCTTAAAAATTAAGCAGTTAAAACAAAATAGTTTATTTCTTAGTGAACATCCGCACATCCACTCATATTTTTCATATATATTTTTATTGAATACTCTATTGTAAGTTCGAGTTTTACTTGTGGAAGTGTAGTTTATTTGAAGATCAAGAATAGACCTTCCTTTCTTCTTAATTAAGTTTTCCTCAAATGAGAGCGGTTTTTTTTTTAAGATTTTGCACTCAATTACTTCCATCATTAATAATAAACGTCACTTCAAGCCTTTGAAATCACACATGCGTGGTACGCATTGAAAACGATACAGTCATAATGAATGCAAGACGTTAACTGGAGACACGAAATTGCGCGCCCGGAAGCGACCGTATAAGCGCATATGCCGAAGATAAACGGAGCCGTCCGATTCATAGTAGAAGTAGGTACATCGGAAATAGTGCTCCGGAACATAGTTTTGAGCGTTCGCTTATGCGCTAGTGTCTGTGGTGCGGAAGGAAACTTCGATACCATCGTTATAAAAATACGTAAAAATAATAAAATAAAATAACGCACTGAATTACATGCGAATTTCTTTCTGTGTTTATCTTGTTGGTTCGGTGAGCACGTGCCCTTGTGCCCTTTAGTACTAGCTGCCACTGATATATACGTCGTAGAAGATTAAAAACGAAAGAAGGAACACCATCAATTCCTCCAGTCATTGAACTAGCTAATTTGTTAATTATTCTCCGCACATCGCCTTCAACAATCGGCGCTACCAAAAAACAGAAAACAGTTTGAGGCTTGTGGAAAGCCATTATCATGACAACTATTGGATCGATAACCTCATACGCTCTGGTAAATGCATCATTACAAGAGTTGCAACGCTCAGTCAGATTATCAGTTTCAGGCAGTGTTCTTTCATCCCGGACATTTGAATTACTTCTGATAATATTCCAGACAACTTTGTACATATTTTTACTTGATAACATACACTGATCATTGTTGCTTCTTTTTATAATACCAACAGTGTGTTTGTAAATTTTTTCATAATTTAGAAATTCTTACTTGACATAGGACAACTCCTGGTAATATCCCACATGAACAGTAGATTATTTTTTACTTGAACTACCTCAGGGTACAGGCTTCAATTTTATTTTCTTAAATCTTCCAATAGTCTCAACACTAAAAAAAGCTTTAAACGCACTGGTAAATTCTAAGCAAATAAGATATAAAATATGTTAGCCTTAAACTCGTTAATTTCCAGATATCTTTGATTTGCTAAAAATTATCATTAACATTATTTGAAAAAGATTATTGGGCACAGGAAAATCCGCACCAATTTACCAATTTTAACAGTTAAGTTAGTTTTTTTAATAATTACAATTCCTGTATTGAATTAAAACGCCTTGATTTGCCAATTATTACAGTAAAATATAATTAAGAAAATAGAAAAAACTTCACAGGACGGTTTTCTATGCACCCTCAATTACCGTGCAAATCCATAGAAACAAAAATTGCTTTCCATTTACCGGTTGACTCACCTCAGTCCTACGAACACAAGAGACAACATTAGAATACAAAAATTTTCGATTAAGAAATCGACTAAGAACATCGCTATGTACGCTTCCTGCACCAATTTTTACACACCCCTGTATAAGGAATTTCATGTCGAAAACCTTTAGGTGTTCTCTATAAAAAATAATCCGAAACAACGCTAAAAACGCACGTGTTGCACAGAAATGCCCCATTAAGTAAAAAATAAAGTATGTATTGCACTATATACAGATCGATAGTCAGATTTATTTGTCCTTATTGGTCACGCCTTCAGGATTTATGGATGCATTTACGTATGAAACTCAAGTTTATATTAGATTGACACAATAATTAACCCAAGGTGACTGTAAAATTGCAAAGCTTCGAATACTTTTAGTACAGCCTTGAGTAACTAAAGCAGATCAACGAGAGTATACCTACATAATATAATAATACTCTCGTCATTCGTGGATTTCGCAAAATCATCGCATGGATATCCGTTCGACTGCAATCCATCGCACTACAACTATTCAAGTGTTTCAAGAACGTTTAACATGCTTTAACATACATATATAGGAGTGTGTGAACGCACAGAGATCGCCTCATAGATCCCGAAAGTGAAAAAAAGTGCAGATACATATTTCACCATCCTACGCGGGTCTGATCTTTGGGAAATGCTCGCCGATACAGTAAACTTTAAAGTAGCCATGTTAATGCCAACTTTGTAGCGATTTATAAACTCTTAATACATAATATGCATATGTATGTAATATTTGCATAGGTACGATTTTGCACGTAGAATGGCCTATTGTAGCTTCATTATTCCTGTTCTGTCGTAATACTGCTGGGTAATAATGATATATCCGCTGTGAATTTATAATTACACTGTGATTAGAAAGACCGCGATCGCTTTCGTGGATATAAAGGAAGCATTTGAGGAAAGAAGCACGGAAATTGAAGTTACGTATATAATTAGGTATAATAAAGGTATCACATACCGTGCTGGCAAGGTTTTCATTTCCATTTGACAACTCTGCATACGTTTTATATACATGTACGCGCGAAGGTTTGCCAGCACGCTATATCCGATGTTGACGTCATTTGACACTCACTGTCACATTGACATACTAGTCGTATTTATGTAGTGTATTTGAAAGATAATTGTTAATGTATACAGCCCTCGTGCAACGGTATTCGAAAAATGCGTAGATGCATTGAAACGTACACTTGAAGACATGCAAAATGTCTTCTTCAAAATTGCAATTTAATCATATGATAAGGATTGTACAAAAAAGAATGACTTATTCACTAAAACCTTTGGTAGTAATGGAATAATAGTCATTTACATTAGAGTGTGGTAGGTGTCACTTATAGCGCGAGAACTCAGTTTTGATGACGAATTCGAGCGCTATAAATGCCCTAACGGATGGCATTGGTATTAAATATTTTGGTTGAGAAAAATATATATAATATAATATACATTGACATATTGTTTTAAATCCTATTTCAAAAAGAAATATGTCAATGTAGCAGTCGGTAGATTGAGATTGGTATCACTGTGTTTTGAGGTTTTGATAATTCAATTCAATCATAAGATGATCTCAAAGTGATTTTTTTAATAATTATTTTTCGTTAATAACGATTAAAACAACAATAGAAATACCGATTATGTATGTTTTACATACTAATAAATATGAGATGACAAAAAATGTCGTGTGCTTTACTGCACTATAGGGCGATAAAATGAATCTACAGTTACATTGGCTGACAGGCTTGACAAGACAAAAACTATAATTTCTCATTCACAAGCCAGCACTCATTACTTTATTACTAGCTGTTTAGATCCCTCCATATATTTCAAAAACCAAAATAACTTAAAGAAATTACAGGACTACTGATGTTGTAGTTGACAGTGGTTTCTCAAAACACAAATTACTTTATATGCTATTCGAAATTTGCTACGTGTAAATTCTGTAGTGGGTGGTACATTTTTTCCACTAAAATATATCTACTGTATAAATTTCACTCTATTATTTCTTTACTCTATGATAACTTTTATTGCTGCTGGTCTAATATACATCAACATTGTCACACTGCCCTTCGTAGTATAAAGTTGGTTTTACCCACTTTGATATCACAATTATTATTTATTAAGTAAGAGCATTCCGGAAACACTGAGCCACTAAGAAGTGCCTACACCCATCCAACAACTTGTTACGCACATTGCTGATTACGCTTAATGTACCTTTCTTTCACAGCCATACTGTTATTAAATACGTGTGTACGAAGAAAAGATGAACTAAAAATGCATCAATAGATGCAAAAAATGCAAAAGAAAAAGTTATCAATCTTTTTGTTAGCATAAATTCAATTCAACACTATGATATTGGATATATTTACACCTACAGTGATCGGCAATTTCATTAATTTAATTAGTAAACTATGCTAAATTCTTTTTTATGGGAAGAGATTCAGCAGGTCCAAGCATATAAAAAAAAACATCTTGACTCATGTCACAGGACCACTAGTATGGCTGCACATTCTAAAAGAATTCCATGAAGCGTCAAAAAGTGAGGTTAAATGACATAATTTTCAAAGAATCATCATTTGAAAAACTCCGAATTCAAGTTTGAGGCCAAATTTTCGTAAACATATTTAAAAGATAAATCACAATTTTCACCTTATCTAACTTCCGATTCATGGGGCACTTTTTAAAATTGTCGCCATACTATGTAGTGATCACGTGACATCTGTCAAAATAAATTTTCGGGTAGTTAAACATGGTAAATCTATCCTCCCAAAGGAAATTTTCCATGTTTTAACATGTTTAAAAACTTGTTACAACATCTATGCCGGTAACTGTGTCTGAAATACGAAATATCGCATTCAAAACGCCATTAATATTTAAAATTAAACCATGTGTCGGTGCAAATGCATATTTTTTACTGTTCGAGTTGTGTAAATATTATTAATATTGTGACCTATTTTTGTGTAAGTTTAGTTGTGCCGGCGAAGGAAAGACAAGAAGCAATCTTTCTTCACGGATCCGCGTGCACGACTTTGACTGTCTGACAACAATGTCAATTTACAGAGAGGGCGCTGCGATAGTCATTATTATTATTATATTAACAATCATAAGGAGATTATTTAGTTAGGGTAGGAACATTTGAATTGTTATGGAATCTATATAGTACTTAGAATAGCTAACCTCGTGTAGTATCTTTAGGTGGAGCACGAGGTTAGGATAATTTGTAATTATTTAGCTTTTCATAAATAAAACCATTATTCTGACGTTTATCTTGACGGTCGTTGGGAGTAATCGAGAATAATTAAATGTTATCCTTGGAATAATTCTATCGCATTTTTAATTCAACTTATTGTTATTTTGTTGTTTTTTTTTTTGCTGTATTGTTATTTAATAATAACAGTAACAACATCTTTATTAATCAAATTCCGTAAAATATGTACTTACTTACGTTTAAAGCAGCAAATAACAGCAGACGACAAATAGCGGCCATTTTGAGTTGAGATTGTACTTCCCTCTCTGGCACACGCTCTTTATGATTGATGTAAAAGAAGGAAGACAAGTCAGGCACCTAGTGTTAAAATAATGAAGTAGCGCTATTAATCATATTTACGGCGATAAAACATCAAAGATGGCGACAATAGGTGACGCGTCTTGTCATATCTCTTCGCTGATTGCATTAGGTTATAACTAAATTACATGAATTTACTTAAAATCTTTAAATTTGCATAAAAAACTGTAATCAATTTTGAATGAAGTGATGCCAAAATATCGCTTGACTTGTCGTCTTTTTTAACATCAATTTTATACAAATATAAAAATAACTGCTAATTAATACCAGTTATATATCAAGCAAACAAAAAAATACGACAAATCTTTTGAGGTTCCCACTGCAATCATTTCTTAAATCAAATATTTTGTTTTGATATAATATGAAACTGCCCAGTAAACCAAATTCCTCCGTGGAATTTACGCTTTATATAGATGCAGCGGTGACAATAATATCTATGAACTGTATAAAAGATCAAATGAAATCTATAAAAATAAAATCAATGTAACTAAAAGATGCTATTATAACAATAAAATTCAAAACTCAAACAATAAATCAAAAACATCTTGGAATATCATCAAAACCAATCACGAATCCTGGTAATTCCAGTATTCACAATTTATCTATTAAGGACCGTCAAAATAACCTAATTACTAGTCCGGTAGAGATTGCTGAACTTTTTCGTGACTACTTTACTGTTCAACCGCAATCATCTCCCCGTTCTATAGCCACTATAAATCACAAAGGGCTTTCTTTCTTTTTTATGCCAACCGATGAGTTGGAGGTGAGTAGAATACTACAAGATGTGGCTACGAAACATTCGGCAGGAATGGATGAAATACCTTGTTTCCTTATTAAATATGTTTCTGTGTATATCGTCGGACCTTTAACTTACGCCATTAATCGCTGTTTGACTGAAGGGATATTCCCTAGAAGTTTAAAGATAGGCAAAATTATCCCAATTTTTAAAAAAGGCGATTCAACTGATGTTAATAATTATAGACCAATATCCATACCCTCTGTCTTTGCAAAAGTCTTTGAGAAAATTATTAATATTAGATTAATTAATTACTTAATAAAATACAATTTAATATCTCCTACCCAGTTCGGATTCATTCCGGGGAAATCCACACGGGAAGCTATTGTTAATTGTCTTGATAGAGTTTATAACGATCTTGATAAAAAGAAATCTGTCGTCGGGATATTTTTTGATTTGTCAAAGGCATTTGATGTCGTTGATCATGGCGTATTGTTAGATAAATTGCGGGCATTCGGTATAGATGGTGTGGCTGGTGATCTTTTTATTTCATATCTTAGTGGTAGAACATCTAGAGTGGCCATAACAGCAGATGCGAATAATTTAAGACGAACGTTTTACTCCCAACCAATTGAAGTAAAGTTTGGCGTTCCTCAGGGATCTATCTTGGGCCCAACACTCTTTTTAATTTATGTCAACGATTTGCAACAGTGTTTGACATCATGCACCTTGTCTCAATATGCCGATGACACTAGTTGCATTGTTTCGGGCGAGGGGGGGGACGATCTTTGCGTTACGGCAACGGTCCTTATGCACCAGATGGCCAATTGGTGTGATGGGAACGGCCTTAGATTGAATGCGAATAAAACAAATATAATCAAGTTCAGTACATCAAATTGTGGTCATGCCGATTTTATTGTGGATTGCGATGGTTCAGAGATTCCATCGAGATCCAGCATTAGATTTTTCGGCTTGACCGTAGATCAAAATTTAAAATTCAGCGAGCACTGTGACATGTTGAGACACAAATTGGCCGCAGCCCTATACGGTTTGAGAAATTTACGCAGTGCGGTGAGTGTACACTCATTACGATTATTTTACTTCGCATATGTTGAATCTCGTCTCAAGTACGGCTTAATTTTTTGGGGATTATCAGTAGGCGCAACACAATTATTTTTATTGCAAAAAAAGTAATTAGATGCATGCTATGTGTTCCCCCTTCGTCGTCATGTCGACCTCTTTTTAAGGAATTGCAGATACTGCCTCTCCCCTGCCTTTACATTTTTGAAATAATATTTTTTTATAAATACAATGAACAAACCTTTGTCAAAAATTGTGATATTTATAGAAACATGCAGACACGACAACGTCTTAATTTATCTATACCGACACACAGAACACAATTATATGAAATGAGTCCCAGATATTCGGCAGTTATAATATACAATAAGTTACC
Source organism: Protaetia brevitarsis (assembly GCA_004143645.1). Taxonomy (NCBI): domain Eukaryota; kingdom Metazoa; phylum Arthropoda; class Insecta; order Coleoptera; family Scarabaeidae; genus Protaetia; species Protaetia brevitarsis. The sequence continues at coordinate 114,746 of RXPK01000868.1, read as the reverse complement.
TGATTCGATTAAATCATTGCAACCCCAGTCGCTATTTAAAACAAAATTAAAAAAATATCTCTTTGAAAACTGCTTTTATAGTATTAATGAATTTCTGTGTAGTTAAGTATTTATGTGCAGATCTGTGATAATTATATATATGTATGTTTTTCTTTTTTACTATTTTACTATTTTTTGTAACATTATTGACAGTGTCCGTGTTCAGATTGAACTATGACAATAAATAAATTATTATTATTAAAAATTCAAATTTCCCACAATTATATTTAGTAACTTCAACTTAAAGGTATTCAAATAACTATTAATCTAATACAAAATTGTAGGTAATTTCACGCTTTAATGTTGAAGTTACTAAAAATAATTGCGGGAAATTTGAATTTGGTTTACTGGGTGTAGTTTCTTTTTTATCGATCTGCTTTGCCTGTTTTTTAACTCTTCTTCGATTTAATTCTGATTTACAAACATCATCCGGGAATAAAAAAGAATTGGCCTGGTAATGCTGATTAAGTTTAAAGATGTATTAACATCTCAATTTTAAAAATAGTCAAACTTTAGTAAAGGAAAGCAACCACCAAGGAAGATCGTCTACGAAACAGCAAGATTAGAATGCATTCATCTGAGATTCTAAAGCGAATTCGCGAATCAGAGCACCATGTATCGGCTCCCATAAGTAAGTAAGCCTCCTATGATCACCGTGGGATTGCAATAACGCCGTATTACATTTACGTAACGTAGATTTTTCCGTTGACCGTTAATTACGAACGATTTGTTACTCCACGAAAGGGTCATTATTATTATAGATCGGTTCGCAATGGTCTAGTGAATTTCGGAATTCACTCGTACCGTATGAAAGTACGTACCCCACGGTAAATCGCCTTACTCCCATCTTGTGCATGTGAGCGCACGTCGCCTGGTTGTAGTAGTATATGTCCCCACCTGGGCGTTTTGTACCTTCCCAAATGACGCGTAAAAATAGTATAAATAGTTGAAATAGGCGACCATCAAGTTCAGTAATAAATTCGTTTCCTTCGAAGATATTCTTACTTATTAATAAGACACATACGACTATATAGGAGTAAGTATGGATTACAAATCTAAATAACAGAAATGAGGCATAACCAACCCCCTTAACAAGGCGTGAAATAACATTTTTATTTCCTTCATTAATTATTATTCGAGAAATAATTGAGAAACTTTAATATAAGAGGATTTATTATGTCTTTATTTGCAGTTACGATGCTGAAATTTCTTGTGATAGCCGCTTATGCCTGTGAGTATTAACTAATTATTTCCGCACGTATCAGAATAATCCCGGATTTATTGCAGTTACCGTGGTGCACTGCGGCACTGCGAAGAGAGGTATCGTAACAACAGATAATGAAGTAGCATCTGGACATTACGCAACCGTAGCCGTCATCGATGGTGGTGGCCATGGTGGATACGGAGGAGGCAAGCTTGGTTTCAGTGCCGGAAGCGGTTTAAAAGCAATCGCTCAAGGATCTGCTGAACAAGCTAACAGCGCAGTTGCCAATCAGCATTCCGCGGCCAGACAAGCAGCGTTCGCTGCTAAAAGCTCCCTAGCACAAGCTGCAACAGGCGTAAGTTCTTTTAGAGAAATAAATTCAACCAATTCCTTTTTTTCCCCTTCATAGGCTGCAGCGACTGCTCAAGCCGCTCTGGTAGGAAAACAAATCCTCTTGCAAAAACTGCAATCCGACGTCCAAGAAGCCCATAGCGCTCTTCAAGCCAATTACAGCAACTACAGCAAGCGCAACGTTCGGCTGCAGCTTCACAGGAAGCGGCGCAATTGGCGGCGCAACAAGTAAACGCCCTCAACGTTGCCCTCAATGCCGCCCAAGGTACGGTCACGCACGCCCAACAAGCCGCCGAAGAATCTACTGCTGAATATGGAACGCAGCAAGCCATGGTCGGCGCTGCCAAGCAGAGGTTGGCTACTCTAACGGAAGAACTATCCGCCGCGCAGGTCGACTACCAGGCCACTCAAGCTGCCGCCCAAAAAGCTGGAGCAGCCGCTCACATCGCCCAGTCCAATGCCGCCAACGCTGCGGAAGTCGCGTCATCGTCCGCTGCTTCCGGTTTGGGACACGCGATAGTCGGCGGTGGAATCCATGGTTTTTCGTCTGAAGGACTGGAAGGATATCACTGATTTTTTCCTCGTTTTGATATAGTTGTATATATCTACTGAAGTTTATTTTATTTTTGTACCATAATATTTATATAAAATAAAAATATTTGCCATTGAATTTTCAAATAGTGTGCTTTTATTTTTCTTTAATTTAAAATAATATTCAGTTCTGCAATATTTTATTTATACAGTGTGTCCCAAAAAGTTTTATACAAATGGAGAAAAAGTTTATCTTACATTTCACAAAAAAAAATATTGTTGATAAAAAGCTCTGCATGACTTGTAGATCTATAATTAAGTACAAAATTTTTAAAACATTGGCTGGAATACAGGGAAAATCAAAATCATGATTTGAGTATGAGAGTAAAATACGTTCAAACTGTAGTGGGGAGCAAAATGTTCATTGAAATTGTTATTAAGTAGCAAAAAATTATGCTCACTTGTAGATTTGTGATTTAATTGGATTATTTATTCAATAAATAAATAAGACATGGTAAATAATTGATAACCTCCTTATCAATTTATCAACAATGAATAATACGCAACTAATAAATTTTATTGGGAACACGTAAAATTACGTAAATACTACGGAACTTCAACGTATCCACCGTCCCTTTCTAAACAAGTGATTGTTCGTTGATTAAATTCGTGTATGACATTTGTAATTACATCTGGAGTTATAGCTTCACATGTTTGTCTAATGAGTCTTTCAAAATGATCAACATCTTGAAATGGCCTTTGAAGATATACCTTTCTTTTTAAACAGCCCCACAAAAAAAAGTCTAGAGGGGTAATGTCCGGCGACCTTGGAGGCCAAGAAAACTCCAAGTACCTCCCGATCACTTTACCGTTGAAAGTGTGGAGGAGAAAATCCCGAATAGTTCTGTTACAGTGACATGGTGCTCCATCCTGTTGGTACAATATTTTTCCTCGTTCATTTAGTGGTAGTTCATCAAGAAAGTCAGACAGCTGATTATTCAAATATTGTAGGTACCTTTCTCCATTCATGTTATTTCGAAAACAGAATGGTCCAACAATTCTGTCTTTGTAAATGCCACACCATACATTAGTTTCAAATGAATTATTGATCTCTGGTTTGGACATGGAAATTGGGATTAACATCACTCCACCATCGACAATTTTGAGAACTTACTGTACCATTAGACGTAAACGTTGCTTCGTTGGAGAACAGTACTTGTCGTGTCATAAATCTGTTATTTTCCAATTTTCCTTGGATACGAGCACAAAATTCGAACCTTCGTTCAAAATCTCTTTCTTTTAAAGTATGGGTAAATACTAGTTTGTACTGTTTAAATTTATTTGACCTTCAATTTCGTGCAACTGTATTTTTACTTACATTTAATAAATTGGATCTTTTTCGAAGTGAATATTTTGGATTTTCCACGACCGATAGCATCACATCAGTTACAATATATTCATTTTGAATCCATGTCTGATGTTTCTTTCTAAATTTGTTTTCGACAGTGCCAGAACTCTTGAATTTATTTATTACATATCTGACAGTTGTGAAATGTATTATTTTATCGGGGTGTCGATTATTAAAAATTTCTGCTGCTTCCCTACATGATTTATAATTTTCTCCAATAATAAGAACAATTTCAATTTTATCGTCAACACTCAGTTTTATTGGCATTTCTCTAATTATTGCAAACACACACTGATGTAATATTGACATTTATTAGATATTCCAACGCACTCTATGTGTGTAAAAAAAACACAATCCGGCGCTTGTTATGTATGGGATCTTACGCTGTTTCATACTACGCATCTCATAATCTAACTATTGCTGACATCTTTTAATTTTAATCTGCAAGTGGGCATAATTTTTTGCTACTTAATAACAATTTCAATGAGCATTTTGCTCTCCACTACAGTTTGAACGCATTTTACTCTTACTCCAAATCAAGATTTTGATTTTCCCTGTATTCCGGCCAATGTTTTAAAAATTTTGTACTTAATTATGGATCTACAAGTTATGCAGAGCTTTTTATCAAGAATATTTTTTTTTTGTGAAATGTAAGATAAACATTTTCTCCATTTGTATAAAACTTTTTGGGACACACTGTATATGTACATATAACGGCTGAATAATCATTTCTGCCCAAACAACCAGTCAAACGTTACCGAAATGTTACCCGTTTACTCAATCGAAAAAATGCTTTTTTACGTACAAGAAGCCAATAAATATATACCAATAAATACAAAGCAATTAAAATTTATTTATACGTGCTCTCAATAGTTAGTGTATCTACACTATAAGAAATCGTTTTCTGAATATACACCCCATTTTATGTAAAATAACGTTACTTGTCATGTAATTCTTTATATATCAGTATTTACAAACAATTCTTAGCAAAATGATATGGACGCATATGCAAAAATACATTTTTAAAGAAATTTATTTAAAAGGTTGAAATATTACAAATTTTTGCAAGAAATTACTAATCGAGAGCGCGTTTAAAGCGCAAAAGGTTGACGGGGTACTACGAGTATTTTTATAAAAAAAATTGAAAACCATTATTGAATTTATAAAAAAGAAAACCTGATATCAACACGTACGTACAGCTGTGGTTTGGCACCCGGGTTTCCGGAAATTCAAATTTGTATTTTTATTCATTCCAATTCATTTTTATCAATGCAATGATAGAGTTTCCAGAGTTCTAATATTTTATTTTGACAAGATTTTGTTATTAGATTTGTTTGATGAATTTAAGTATTTAATTGTTCAGTTGTTTAAATTAAATTCATTTATTTGTACATATTGCGTTCATCAGTATTGTATATTTCATAGTTTTTATGCTAGAATCTTCATAGACGATTTCATGCGAGCGCACGCAATTGTAAATTTATATATATGCGAGGTTTGGGCCTCTTAAGAGCAGTTCTTTGAAAGATACCGTAAGTACATGTTATATTGTTTTCGTTGCTGCCATTTTTGGTTAGTTCATTTAATTTGAACATTTTGTTTCGCTTAATTTGAAATTAATTCATCAATCAGGAAACTCTGTAAATAATAATTGATATTATATTTTTGTGTACATATCAGATATAAGATCCGTTATTTTAATTTGTTCTAGAAAATTTTGTTTTTTGTTTAAAGAGTTTAAATTTTTTCCGTTTCTAGTTTACTGATTTGAGTTTTATTTAATCACCTCGTGTAAGGTGAATAGAAGCCTTGTGCTTGTAATTAAATTTCAATTGTGTATATTTGCTTGTTTTGTCCACGTTTATATTTAATTTTGTTTGGTTTAAAATTTGAAACCACGTGGATTTTCTTTTTTGTGATATAGGATTTTCTTCTAGAACAAATCTGTCTTGTGTTTGTTGACGGACTTGCATTGTCCTTTTTAATTGTAGATTCATGCAGGTTTTGTTTTCGTCCAGGACCATCAGTCCAAGGTTAGATTTTTCCTGCGAAATTGTAACTAAATGTTTTTTTTTTTATATAACAATAAATTTAATGATTGTAAACGTCATTCAAAATTTCTATTCTTTTATTTTTGATTCTACCTTTTCAATTTTAATAATTAAAGATAGTCAATTTACTTACGCCCACATTTTACTTTTCAAGATTAGTTTAATTGCGAAAGTAACCCTGAAAGTAGTTAGTCTTTTGCGCCCTTTATTTTTTTTCCGCTGAGCTAGTAAATTTAATTTTTTCTTTTTTAAATTCATTTTCCATTTATGCTTGTACCATCAGTATACAGCAGTACCTACAATTCTTCTTTCTACGATGTAAAAAGGTTGGTTTACTCTTTGTATATACAGGGTGACAGTCAATATATGCGACAAATTTTAAGAGCTGATTCCTGAGGTTATTTTGATCGTAAAAGTTCATATGAGTATATGTCCAAAACGGTTTGGTTTTAAAGTTATTAAATGTTTAATAATAAATTATGAAGTATGACTAACACGGTATAATATCACAGTTACTTCTTCAAAAACTATTGTGTTGAGAAGGAATTGTTTATTTGTCATTTCAATATTTGTCAATAGTTGTCAGAGTATTCATTCAGTTTATTGCCAGTTTCGGTTTTCTAAAATGAATTACACGAATGCTGACATGTGTGATATGCATTTCGTTTACGGTCTTGCTAATGGAAATTCGCGTGGCTGCTACACGTCTTTATGAAGAACGATACCCGAACCGTATCATCCCGCATCATTCAATATTTGCCCGTCTTCACCAACGTCTTAGTGAAATGGGAAATTTAAAAAACGGATGACCGATAACGGGCACCCATTTACAGTGAGAACTCCACAAGTTGAAGAAATGGTACTAAATGAAATTGAGGAATATCCTACTACAAGCACCAGAGAAATTGCCTTTGCTTTAAACATTAATCAGGCCACAGTTTGGAGAATATTGAAAGATCAACTGTTGTATCCATATCACATTCAACGGGTGCAGGCACTTTTGTCGGCAGATTTTCCGCAAAGAGTGGCTTTTTGTCAATGGATGCAACACGAAATCGCTCAAAATCCTGACTACTTGGCTCAAAAATTCTTCACCGACGAGACTACTTTTTCTAGAAACGCGATTATTAATTTTCATAATAATCACACATGGGCCAAAGAAAATCCGCACGAACTAGTGAATGCCCGTCATCAACATCAATTCTCTGTCAATGTGTGGGCCGGAATTGTTGGAGATCACTTGATAGATCCACATTTTTTACCGATGCGGTTAAATGGCGAGGTATACCGCAATTTTCTTGAAGAGGAGCTACCACTACTGCAGGAAGAAGTTCCGTTGCAATTAAAATTACAAATGTATTTTATGCATGACGGTGCTCCAGCGCATTTTAGTTTAGTTGCTCGCGAGTTTTTGGACAATACATATCCAGATTGGTGGATAGGACGGGGAGGTCCACAACCGTGGCCTCCTCGGTCTCCAGACGTAAATTCTTTGGACTTTTTTCTCTGGGGTCACTTTAAATCATTAGTTTATACGACTCCCATTAAAAATGTCGATGTACTGAGAAATCGTACTATCGCAGCTTTTCAAACAATTCGAAATACCCCTGGTATTTTAGAACGGAACTCGCCAGTCAATACGACGAGGATAGAAGCTTGTATTGCAGTTGGGGACGGTCATTTTCAACAGTTAGTATAAGTTAATTTTGTTTTACTAATTATTTTGTTAATTTATAATAAAAACATTAATTATGTTAACTTACTATTAAATATTGTACAACTTTAGAACTAAGCGATTTTGGACATATGTTCTTATGAACTTTTATGATCAAAATAACCCCAGGAATCAGCGCTTGAAGTTTGTGGCATATATTGAGAATCACCAAGGGCTGCAATAGCTTTTTCTTCACGTCATTTGAATACTATTTTTTCCCAGCCAGTCCAATTTTAACTAAATGTCTAAAAATAATAAAGACATACCGGTGAGTGACATGATAGATAGTAGGCTTAATCTGTCAAATAGTTTTTGAGAACTGTCAAGTTAGCGTCGTTTTAAAAGTGTTTAATAATAGTATAACTGAAATTTAATACTTAATAATTTAGCAATTATCTCATAAACGGGCTCAGACTGGGTCGAATGTATTAATGTCATCTATCATGTCAATGTCACTTACTTGCCACCTAGGAAAAATTCAACTTTCCTCCTTCAAATGAGGGTGGAAAGTGGATACTTTCCTCCCTGCTGGGAAAAAAAACTCTTTTTTTTATATGTAGGGAAAATCGGGGGGAAATATTACAAGTTGAATATTGTAGGGAAAAAATAAAATGTAGGTTTTTTAACGTTTCACTAAAATGGTTGTACTACATAAGGTTGTACTCTCCATTTGGTGATATCTGGTGATATTGATCAATAGTTACGCCTGTAGTTGGTAGCATAAGTTGGTAGTTTCAGTAAGGTTTTAGGTTAAGTTAAAATGTTTTCAATTCTCTTTGAGTTATCTGTGTCTGTGATTAAAATCAATTAAAATAAATTTGCAAATATTTATCGTGCTAGTGAAGCTTTAAACTTAGCCAAGATAAAAGCAATAATGTCAGAATAGTTGTTGGATTTTGGAAGTGCTTAGATAGATCATCTCCAGACTAGGAATATTTTTTTATTTTCAGCTGAAAGCTCGTCAAAATCAGGAGCTGCTAATCATAATGTTTAAAAAAAAACTTTGTCCGTCTATTTGCAGTTAACTGTACTTAATTAATTTAACAAGCAAAACAGCGCAAAATTAGCCGCTTGGAGCCAACCTAATTTAATACATATCGATTTCAGAAACATAATTGTATATAAGTTTAAATTGATTAATTCGCAAATTCTTTGCAAAAATATAGAGTTTAACATCTTGAAACTCTCATACATGATTGATTTCACTAAATTAATCAATTTAATGAGCACGACAGCGCAAATTTAGTGGCTTAAAATTAATTTATATTAATATGTCAAAATTAGAACTGAAAATGGGTTCCTGTTTTACTCCAGTCCAAGTATACTAATAAAGTGTCAGAATCTTACTTATGAAAATATATGATCTGGTGGTATTATGAAATGACAGTAAATTGGAATTTACAAACATTTTAAATTGCGTTTACTAAATAATTCAAACATTGTGACTTAATATACATAGTTCACTTCTGACGTGCTGAATTGTAGGTTTAAATTGACTACTTAGCAAAATCTCCCCAAAAATATGGAGTTTAATATTCTAAAACTCTCATATATCATTAGTTTCAATTTTTATAAGTGGTGAGATGACGAAATGAGAGCAATTGTGACAGTTCAGATATTAATGTACTCGTCAAGCTACTTCTTGTTGTCAAATATCAAGTTTCAATCAGCTTATCAGTATTTATATATTTTTCTTAATTTTTTTTTTTAAATCAATCGCAATTTAATCACTTTTTTATGCGTTACTACCAGTATAATTACTACAATATAAGATAATTACTTGGCCATTACGAATAGAAAGAATAATCATAAAAATAACCTCCACTAAATGCAAGTAAGCTTTTACAAACGTATTTAATTAAAAAAACCCTGAATTAAAACATTTTTTAATCAAGTCGTTTTTCAATTTAACGTACTCAATACTTTCATGTCTAGAAGGAGATGTTAATGATAGCAATTACATTCTAAAGGATAACTATTACAGTAGCCGACCACATAATTATGACAAATACAAGCGGTATTTCTTTCAATTAATTATTTCCATTTTATGCACAATCCATATGGAAAATGAGTTATGCATTAACTATTATATAATATTTCAGCAGTTACGCTTAACAGATTTTCTGATCGAAACTATCGTTTAGATTACTAGTAACTAAAAGCAATTAATAGGAAAAACAAAACTAAATTGTTTTATGCATATCTATAATATGATATATCCGGCGAAAATGACTATAACTACGTTTGAAATTAAAGTGTATCTTTTACGATACTTATACGCTATATTATTTTATGTCGATGTCGGCTGAAACAAGTTCATTGACAAGATTATTGACATCTCCATTTAGTACCGATGATACTTTACTGACAGCGATGAGTAACGAGCTGCATGCAAGAGAATAGAAAACCGGTTTCAATGTCCCGTACTATAAATAGTTAAATGTTCGTCTGAAAGGTAAAAACTGCATTTGTTTAATACATGCAATGTGTTTAGCAAATTATAGATAACTGGTAATAAGAATGTTATTACAGTTAAAGATGTAATCGTTTACATCATAATAACCATATATATAAGATTCCAATATAAATTTCGAAATGAAGCAATGCTATTATTATCCTAATACACTATAAATATTGAAGAGAAAACAAAGACATATTAGACCATCATTAAAACTTTATATATAATTTCACATTGAATTAACAAATAATAGAATATCAGGCATTAAATAGTAGATTGCCTTATATTCGGTTTTGTTTCATTTATTTATTCTTTTTGGATTTATTTCCACATTAAATTTTATCAATTTTATAGGCACTGAAGCTAGACTATTCCAGAATGTATATAAATTAGCGGAAGAATTATATATAGTGATGATCTTTGTAATCTTCATTAATCGAAAATCTTACATTGTTCGCAGGACTGATTTGGTAAAGAAGCCTTGTAACAATCTCGGCAAAATTTTCGTATGTTTACATTGATTTGCGTAATAGTTGAGGACGCCCAGAAACATCGGATAAAGCTTTTTATTCCAAATTTTATTTTACTTCAATAAATAGCAAAAAGCAAGGCTTTTGAACTTAATACAGGAATTATTGTAATTATTAAAGAATTATATGTATACTGAAATTTGAGTTCATTTTATTGCCTTAAATGTTGAAATTGAAAGTTGTTGTTGGCTTCAATACATAATTGCAGTCTTCGCAGATTAGTTCCAATCAGTGGTTTCAGCACTTCTGGCGCAATAATAATATTGGACCACCACGACCAATGCATCTGTTTGAAAAATGTTCAGCCGTTCACTTTCAAACATTAAGAATATAGCTCTATCATGCATGTAACAGCATATTGAATCGCGTATTCTATGGTATGTTATCCATAACTTTTCCAAAATATTGAGGTATTTAGCAGCATCTAGACAATTAGATAGAGGTAAATAAGTCTAAGTAGTAAATAACTGTATGGTTTATTATGCCTAACCAAACGTTAACAGAAAACCTTCCTTGGTGATCATACTCACGAAACTGGTGTGGATTTTTCCGCCCAATAGTAAAGTTATGAGTATTAAAGACTTCATTTCTATTAAATGTGCATTCATCGCTGCAAACAATATATCTCAGAAAACTTTCATCATCATGACATGGCTGCAGATTGTTTTTTTTTCCTGATGGTTTGGGATATTCACTACAGCAGCTGCCTCGTGTTAATTGAGGGATCTAAGATCTGTACTTCTACTTGTACAGTACATCCTCTGCCTGGGATCTTCTCCATAACTTGATATAAATGCATCTGGTTTCCCAAAGACGTTGATTAAACCTTTGAAAGACTTTTGATGTAAAATATGCCTCTAGTTTGGGTAGCAATATTCTCGCACTACCTTCGTCCACATTTCCATTACATATACCACAACCATAGAGATACCTATGCCGGCCAAGACTCGATTATTTCAATCCCTCCAAATTCAATACTTTAATTCTGCTAGATTACCTCTTTATGACTTGCATAATACCCACCCAGAATTTTTTCAAAAATTCTTGTTGGGAGCCATTTCATCCATTTGGACCAAATTTACAAAAAATAAAGCTAGAATATACAGGCCATTTCAATTGAAACGACTCACCTCAAATAACTTTTTATCAGCTGTGATTTATATAAAGTTCCGATACCTGTTGATTGTCATATTAAGGGGCACAACTTTTAATAACGGGCCAGATGATTGAAAATCATTAATGGAGGCGCAATAGTCACCACCCTTAAAATTTGAATAGCGAAGATTGGTCTCATTCAAGAGATCTTTTAATTCTCTTTACGGAAACAGGTATGAAAAAGTCATTTTTTTTTAATCAGTAAGCAAAAAGTGCATAATTTGCTCTTTGTGCTCTCCTGACTTTTCGCATTTTTTTTTGTGTTAACCAAGATAGCTCCTACTTCCTTTTGTCATATTCACTTATCTTTTTTAATGTCGTTTTCTCCAATTTTTTGTTTCTGTTTTCAAGTTTAGACGCTTATTTTATTAATTTATTTTTAGTTTAATCGTGGATTCACAAAAATTAATATGATCTATTTTGTCAAAGAACGTGAGGAATTAGTGACTTTAGTATTATGAGAATGGGAGGTGTGCAAGATCTATAGCTCGTTTATTCAACAAAAAATACGAAGGCCAAAATGTGTGACACAAGTACGTACTGGAATTAATCCAAAAAATTACGGAAACGAGCTGTGTACACAAAAAAAAACAACATTTTCATTGGGTTGTCACTAATGAAGACATCAACGTCGAAGTTTTAGGTTAGGTAGCAGTGCTTGGATAAAATAGATATTCCAAGCATCAGGAGTAACCCGTTCATCAGTTTGTAGAATACTTAAGAAGTTCAAATTTCGTTCCTTTAATGCTACCCTTTACAGTGATTAATGACCGAGCACCTCAACAATAATCGGAACGTATTGCACATCTGTTTTTTTCGGACGAATCATCGTTTTCATTGAATGATAAAGTAAATCGTCACAATTGCGATTTTTGGAGTGACACCAACTCCGATTTGTCGCGGGAAATACATACACAACGGCCACAGAAACTTAATGTATGGGTTGGTATCATTGGTGACCATCTCATAGTATGCCTATTCATTGACAGGACTTTGGCCAAATGTATTTGAATATGCTGGACGATACAATCAATCCTTTAATCACATACAAATTGCAGCCAAATTCAGATTTGTTGGAAATGAGATAGTTGTTTCAAGGAGTACGACAATTTCTGGATCATCACTTCCGCGATTGTTGGTTAGGTTTTTTTCTGTAGAGACATCTCAAGTCTAAGGTGTATGCCATACATTCGGCTCCCTTACGAGAGTACACCAAAAAATTGTTGAAGCATGCCAACGAATAAGGCTAGAAATGTTGCAACACGTCAGAAGATGCACAACAGCAGTATATTTGAAGCAAGATTGTACCATTGTATTGATGTTAATGGTAATCATTTTGAACATTTGATAAAGTAAAACCCAGACCACTTCATTTTAATCATATTTTATTACCCATGTTGCAAATTATGTACTTTTTGCTTATTGATTAAAAAAATTACTTTTTGATAGATTTTACCATAATGAGAATTAGTGGTCACAAAGCCCATCTTCCTTACTCAAATTTTAGGAGTGGAAACTACTGCGGCTCCAGGAATGATTTTAAATCGTCAGACCCGTCATTTAAAGAACTACTAACCAGTTTCAAATCGTTTAGTTAAACGGAAACTAAAATAAAGGATAGCCTAGGTAATAGACTACTTGCTTGTATTAACCCCCCTATCATTAAGAAGCTGAAATTTGTTACAGGTTTCTTGAGAAAATACAACTTTTGTATACGTTTTCAATTCTATACCATTGAGGATTTAATGGTTTTTTCTGCCCATTCTTTACCAATATTGTTGGGTAGCTATAAAAACAATGGGTAAAATGAGTTTCAAACACGTAATATGTCAGTAACATGAATCAGTTTAGTCATATTTGAGCGTATTTAGATTTCATGATTATTGCTGATCTTTAAATAATTCAAGAGAATCAAGATATACTACCACAAAGGCCTAAATTATGACAGACCCCTAAATATGGTATATATTTTGAATGACATGATACTTAAAGGTGTATTTGAATAAAACAATAATCTCGTAATATCACAAAATTAATAATTTATTTTGTAAAACCGTACACAAGAATAATAAAATTGCAAACATCATCAAACATTGCGTCAGTTAATAACGGAACAAAACGAACGCTTTTGCGTTTCAATACAAAGCGTATATACTCTCAATTTCTCTCGCTTGACCTATAGAATTATTGGAATCGGAAATCTAGATTAGAAAAACCAACGGAATCGGTATACCGATATATGAATGAGCTTTTGGTTTCGATTACCTATCGCAGCAAAAATTACGATGAAGCAATACGGCACAAATAGAAAACCAACATAAATCGTTAGTAACCAGTTCCGTTTAAAAATCTACAAAAAAAAAAGTTACAAAAAAGAAATGGTAAAAACGTATTGTGAGCAATGCGAAATCGAGTCTGTTTCATAATGTGTAATAATCTCGAACGTTACGAGCGACTCTATTCGCCGTACTTACATAAACGAATGTGCCTTTCTTCTATCGGTGACCGATCGATTGCCGTGCCAAATAGCGGGAATGAATCGAAGAAGACTGGGCAGGGCGCTGGAACTTGCCTGGGCTGATTAATGCACCTTAGATTGTAGTAAATTTCGCATTAAATTCGTACAATGCACATTATTATGAAACGGCTCACTTTACCATTGGGCGTTACTTCTTTTATAATGGTGACACGAGATTTGCGCCCCGGTTGTAGTAAACATTATAACAAATATGGGTAACTCTACATGTCCCTGTTAACGTATATGGAAAAGAAATATATTAATTAGTCCATTTCAGTAACGAATAGAATTGTTCGTTTGTAAAACATGTTTTTGGGAATTACAATTCGCTTTTCTATATGTTTCTCCCCAAGCTATTTCTTCCTTCTAGTGTTAAGAGTGTTTCAAAATATCTGTTATGGCTATATTTGCATTCATACAGTGGAAATTACGCCAATAAAAAAAAAAAAAATTTGCTCTAAAGCAACACTAGTTTCACTAACAAAATGCGTTGTTTTAGAATAAACGTGAGTAAAAATCGTCCTGCTGTGGCCTGGCATCCCGGTTTTTGTAAAGTCTATGTTGATATTTTACTGAGATCTGTTTTTGTCAATGTTTCGGGCAAATTCTCACAGAAATTAATATTTTATTTTTAAGTAAGATTTTGCTAATTGATTTGATTTGTTTGTTTAATTTGTTTAAAATTAAACAAACAAATTTATGCTCAGTTGGTTTAAATTAATTTCACTCTGTAATTTATTTTGATTTGATCATGTACTATATGTCCTTCCTAGAAGAATTCTTCTTCTATGATCTTTGCATTTTATGCGCTGCGTTTAGCACGCAGATGTTGTAAATTTTATATATATATATATATATATTATATATATATATATATATATATATATATATAATATACGACCATGTTTACCCTGAGGCCCTCAGTTACTTGATTTGATGCCGAGAAGTAAGTTCATGTAAATTTATTTTCATTGCTGCCATTTTGGTATTTCATTTTGATTTTAAATTTTTGTTTCGTTTATTTTGATATTATTTCATCAATCAGGGAACTCACTCATTAATAATAGGCATTATATTATTGTGTGCACACTTTAGATGTAAGATCTTTTATTATAATATTTGTTCTAGAAGATTTTGTTTTTTTAGTTTAAAGAGTTTATTTTTCCGTTTCTTAGTTTTCAAATTAGTTTTTTTTTAGTTAATCACCTCGGTTTAGGTGAAAAGAGGCATTGTGCTTGGTAATTAAATTTCAATTTTATTAATTTAGTTGTTTTGTCCACGTTTAAATTAATTTAGGTTGTTTTAAATTTTGAGACCACGTGGATTTTTTGTGAAATATGATTTTCTTCTAGAACAAATTTACTTCTTTAATTAAAGAAAGCCAAATTTTTAAACGCCCACATTTTACTTTTCATGATAGGTTTAATTGTGAGGGTAACCCCAAGATAAATAGTTCTTTTGCGGCCTTTTTTTTATCCGCCCAGCTAGTAAATTTAAATTTTCATTTTTTTTTACTTTTCATTTTGCATTTATGCTGGTACCATCAGTACACAGCAGTACGTAAATAATTTAGGTAATTTTTCTTGGTAAAAAACACTTTTTTGATAATTTTCTGCCCTGAATGTACAGAAACGTAAGGAAAATGTCGAAATGTTAGACATTTTCCCATAATACAAGTATTTTACGTGAATATTACAGGAAAATTTCTGTTTCTTAGAAAAAAATCCGTAACATTGTAATATTACCAAGAAAAATGTTAATATCTCTTAGGAAAAACTTAAAATTTCTTGCAATTTGGAAAATTACAGTCATAACTACAGTAAATTTCAAGTAATAAGTAAATAAGCAAGATGCACATGCGTTAACTTAGAATGTTCTGGTTCAAGTCAGACGTAGGCAGAAGTGACATGCATAGTAAGAAATTTATAACACTACACTATGCCGAGTTCATGGAGGTCCCCCTAAATAGTGTAATGTTTTTTAACACTAAGAGTAGCGTTAATAATTATAGGATATTTACTATGCCTTAGCGTAAATACAGAATATCAC
The DNA here is from genome assembly GCA_004143645.1 of Protaetia brevitarsis. Lineage (NCBI taxonomy): Eukaryota > Metazoa > Arthropoda > Insecta > Coleoptera > Scarabaeidae > Protaetia > Protaetia brevitarsis. Next base: position 98,738 of record RXPK01000868.1, on the reverse strand, counting down.
TGCCAGTGTAAATGTTACTGCTTCATAGTGTTTATCTAATTTTTTAGTGCAGATGGTCAGACCACTACTAGTGTGCATTAATCAACATCAAAAATTATTCTATGTACACGAAAGTAGTTTTTTAAGCACGTTGAAGATCTTATCACGTTGCTATAGGGTGTTCTTCTACTGACGATGCAGTAACTGAACACTATACTTTGTTAATTAGATAATTGATCAAAATCTCGACTTATTTACTTTCTTCCTCTCTAACGGTATCTTCCACAGGTTTTTTTAAATATTTTCCTGCTTCTGTAAAGCTATATGTATAAATGTACTGTTTATAATATAGAGACAATTACTTACCTTTATTTTACTGTAGCACGTATGTACATACAAAAATGCTAAATACACAACCTAACTAGCGTATTGACATCTAGTGTGCTCTGGAACATTGAACAGTTACAATTATTTGCGCCAATCAGAACGCATCGTAACTGATCATGTGTTGTTACAGCGCGCGAAATACAATATACACTCCAAGGAATTGACTATCATAACACTGACAGAGTATATACTTTACTCTGCCAGCGTTCAATTGCACTAAGTACTCTGCTAGTGTAATTACTTCACACTAAAAACTTTGTAGTGTAATTATGTACACTATTTTTTTAGAGTTAAATCAATGTGTATAAATACACTACAATTTTAACTCTACATGATCAACCCTAACACTAAGAACATTAACACTGGCGCTATTTTTTACTGTCTTTGGTGTTCAGCCACACGCGGTTCTGTTTTCTTGTCATTTTAGAACTATTATACTGATTATTAGTAGGTAGTATTAATTCATTTTAGAAAATTTGTTTGTTGTTCTTTTAATGCTTTAAAGTCTGTTACGCGTTATGCTACAATTTGAACATGGAATATCCCAAACAACTTGCATGCATGTTGGAATTAATTCAGCATTATCTGTTAAAAACTCACCCATACACTAATAAAATTAGGTGATTTTTCTTGGTAAAAATCACTGTTTTTGGGTAATTTTTCCCATTCAATGGGGGTACAAAATGTTTTACGTGAATATTAATGGAGAAATTTCTGTTTCTTAGAACAAAAATCTTTAACATTGTAATATTACTGAGAAAAATATTAATATAAATTTAACATTTCTTACAATTTGGAAAATTACGGTTAAAAATAATATCTTTTATTCAAATAAATTACCTTAACGGACAAAAATATTTTTATAGATATATAATATCAAGTACTTACGATTTTCTTAAGGAAACTATTTATTTTATATAAAGTCGGTACAGTTATAGATAAAGTAGCAGTAGATTTACGTCAAAATTGTATTACAAAATTGTAAATCATCACGTCATGATGTTCTAAACATATAATAGCAAAGTTTTCTGGCCTATAGTAACAAATACGCTAAACATATTCTACAAGTACAGAAATTACCGTAAAGATGGCGGTTCTCCTATTTCACTACGCTAACTTTCCATACTCGATATAAGTTTTTTACATGGCAGACATAGTTATCAAAATATTTATCTATTACTTGCCTGATAAATATTTCTTAGGAACTGTTATCACAACAGTTGCCCTATTGCATACGGTGATCCTTGATTTTTGATAATTAACCACCAATGTGGAGAAGTAACGGGTAATTGACGTGCAGTGGTTTTGGGTAAACATTAGAAATTTTCATATTTCGTTTGTCTTTTATGCATTAAACTCTAATTAAATACACTCTAACAGGGCATTTTCATTTTGACGATATTTTCCATTTTGTTAGGAAAAAAAAAATCAGAAATACAAAACTTTTCTGTGTAATTTTACTTTTAAACAAGCAAAACTTTTATGGAAATTATCACTACTTTAGAAATTTTACTTGTGACTATTCCAGACTACATGAAAAAATCTTCGAAAAATTACTTATAGTTAGAAATATTACTTCTAAAAATAAAATACCTGAACGGTTTTAGGGGCACAAAACCGTAGAGGAATCTTATCATACATTTTTGCACAATACATACATATTTCTTAGGCATCAAACGGAAATCTTGGCCAACATGGTTAGCATCAACAACACTTTTGAGTTTATTCAATACTCACTTATAATTTTTTCCAGGGACTTTGAACAGTTCAAAGATTAAAAATATATTTTTCTTTACATTTTTTCCTATCAAACCCTCCTTAATTGAATGTTTCAAATCCTGTATTCTTCGACTGTGGCAAGCCTCCAAGTTAACCTTTGAAAATGTCGTATCAACATTGTAAGAACAACATTGCCGCAACAAACAAATAAAATAGAAATTTGGAAGGTGATTATTTTATGATATATTTACTTCCACACACTAATACACAGTTGTCAATTTTCTCTGATTCATATAATTTTGCAAGCAGTGTCCACTGAAGCGTCTTTTTTAGTGCAAGTAACGTCAAATTAACGTCAGATAAGTTATTCATTTTAGCAGTACATCGGCACCCAGTTCAATAGTTCACTCCACTATCTCTATGTGCCCTAGATTTTGAGTTGTGTGTAAATCATATTGAACACTTTCGGAAAATGCTCCATGTTTATCATAACAGTTATGCGTCTTTTTAATTTCTAGTTCGGTACGTAACGTGCAACACCGCTGTCTTCGTTCAGTTCTAGTTCAGTACCAGTTAGTTCCAGTGCAGAATTAGTGCAGCACTATGATTGCACCAGTTCAGCTAAAGAGAACAAACCTATTTTTTTTTTCGACGCGCTCTGGTGATGGAACGATTGGTCATACAAAAAAATTTAATATATGTATTTTATAGGAAATTTTATCTACTTTTATTTTATATAGAATGACTTTTTCGATTAAACACTTAGTTGTCGAGATATAGACGAAAAACTGAGAAAAGTGCAAAAATTTTCGGTTTTTTTCAGTTTTTTAACAATATGTTGGGCAAATATTCTGTCAGCAAACCTAAAAAACTTGTTATTCCTAGTTTTACCAGACTATAACGGTAATAAAAAAAAACAAGAGCGCGAGCATTAGGTTGGTATGTGCAAAACTATCTTAACAAATTGAAAATCCACAAGCTTTTTAATTGCGTTTTACAATATTAATGAATATTTATTACTTAGTCAATAATAGATCTGCAATAATCTTTTATGTTCTTTTCCGTATTATTTTTGTTGTTTTGTTAGCCAGACAATTTATTTTTTTAAATATATATGTGCGTGTTGAACGAGAAAATTTAATATACAGGGTGTATCAGATATAGAGGTAAATATAGTAATATGTAGCAGCTGTAATCATATACGATCAAAAAGTCTTAATGCACAGGGGGTCTATCTGTAAGCATTGACGAAAATAAAAATATTTTGTAAATGCCGTGGGCTAGAGCCGCACCTGTGCCCAACCTAAATGCTCTCCCGAGTATACCCCCACATACCACTATCATTCAGCCATTACCGCTGTTCGGTTTCTGTGGATCGCCGCTTGGAGTGCAAGCCAATTCGAACATTTTATTTAAATTCTTCCTGTCTCTAGAAAACAATCCTTTTCAGGACCATCATGATTGCATATAAAGAAAATCGAAGCTTGATGCATCGGCAAAAGCGCGGGAATGTATAGATTCATTTTCGCGCGACATCATAGTAAAAAGGCGTGTTTGCAAATTTTCTGTCTATCTACATTTATTTCTGTGTAATTCGATTCAATTCATTTTGCGTTTTTTGATTAAATATATCCAAAAGAAATAACTCAGATTCATGTGGTACCGTTTATTAACAAGTAACTCTCGATTCGACAAAGTAAAAGAAAAATATTTACGTTTTTTGTAAGTACTGAAGCCGCATATCCGGTGAAACTCGAACGTCTTATCAGCATATTAAAAATAATACTTTGTAGACTTATGTAGAATGCTGTTAACAAACAAGGAATGTTTATTTTATAAAAAGAAGAAATTTAAAATGTTTCAGTTTTGCTATTTTTACTAGGGCCACACTGGCCGATTGGCCCTTATTTATTCAGAATGACGTTAAATGAACTTACGGCATACCATTAAGAATAATACTAAATGAGTGCAATGTATTTATACATAATAGCACGTTTAGCGGATGCTTAAAATGATGTTTCCTTGCATCAGGCCCGGACTAAAGAACTTTTGGCTCTAAATTTTACTTTTTTTGTTTTTTAATGATGAAATCCGGTTTCCGCGGGTTTGTGCTTTATATGTCGTATAGTTAACACCCAAGCAAAATTTACTTTTTTATTTGATACACCCTGTATAAAGAATTAATGGGATAGACTGGGAATTCCTAATTCGTTGAGGTATCGAGCATCTTGAAAGAGAAAGAGGATTTAGATAATACAAAGATATTTGTTACTGAATCATTTTACCGTTAGTAAATACGTATTAAATAAAATATAATCCTACAATTGAATATTAATCTATTTAATTATTGCTTTCACTCAGTTACTGCCTCCTTTCATTGGGTAAGTTACAGAATCTCATCGACTAATTCGTATGACTGTGCGATTCTCGTAGCATACTGTTATTGCGTTGTGTTGAGATGATATCATCAATTCTGAATTTTTTTTTAACCTAATTCTTTTCATCTTAAGCTTAAATCTAATGCGTTCGGCTAATCCTTTTACAATACGCCTAAACAATCTAAATTATAAACTAACGAGGCAATTTTATGGTAATTTGATATGGTCCAATACAATTTAATCGACCAATTAAACTGCTGATAAATACATATGTAATTTATAATGTCAGTTTGAGTAATGTAATTTGGTAAATCAAATTTAAGCAAAGCTCTGTATTTACCCTTTGTAACCTTAAATAATGTTTTAATGTTACTTTAAGTTTCTACAATTTACTAATCGTCATCACAAATATTGTCCAACACCCTACTTCTTAAATAGGATTATGTTTTGTATTGAGACTAATTAATAGCATGCCCATACAGCCGACGCAGATATATGTAGCATTCTATATTTAATGTGCCAAAAATTTTATAAATCACACATTCGCATCTATGAAAGAAATGGTACACTTGAATATTTTTTTGCTTTACATAATATGAACTGAATTAAAATGTTATGTAACTTAAAAGATTGATGTTTGTAAAAAGATATCTATACAATCATTCATGGACAAATTAATTTTTCCGTTCATACCTTTGAACACGCAATAATTTAGAAATATTATATATATGCATCATTTTGTGAAGTCGATAGCAAAAAGGTTACTGTAAAAAATTAGTTGAGGTTAATTGGTAACAAACTAAAGCAAAAATCGAAGAACGAAAACCACATCTTTCTTAAAGTCGCCATCTAAAGATTCGCAACTTTAACATAGTTAGAACAATGAATTAAATGTTAGTAAGAGCAGGTATCCGTAACCGAAATTAAGTCATTTCTCTACGGTTTAATTAATTCCAAAAGATTTTCTAATGATTCCTCAGCAAATCAGAGAAAACTTATGTATTCACAATTAGTTGAGAGGCGACAAGATGTTTATTGGAGCAAATAGATCGCATATACGAGATCGATAAACAAACACACAATATACTACTTCGGTGTTAATTCTCTCAGATTCTACACGCGTTAATTGCTTGATAATTGCAACTTTGCACGATATGTAACTATAATATTTACATGGCTTTAAAAATTAGTGTGCAGTAATCTTCATTTATTACATATAATTTTTTCTTGATTTCCATTTCAAAGTTAGTGAATTAGAAAGAATTAAATAAATCTTAAATGTACACTCAACTCAAAAAATAATGACATCGGAAAAATAACTCATAAGGAAATTTAAGTTTTTTAAAATTTATGTGCCTATGGCGAAAATTTACTCAAAGAATCTTTTACCTTTTATATTCCCGTAATTACGAAGTGCTTAGATGGCTCCGCCCATGTTAATTCAATCATGTGTGAATCGTGTACCACAAAAAAACGCAAGGAGGAAAAATGCGAACAGTTGATTTAAATAAGATTTCGACGTAAACAAAGAAATTTAAAATTTATTCATGCTTGTCCAGGCATAGATTTTGAAAATAATTTTTATACTTAATCCTAATGCTGCGAATATAAATCTCTGTACAAGTCGAAAAGGTTGCGGCATCTCTGTCACACACCGTAAAAGGTATTATCTTTGTTTAGAAAAGAATTATATACATTTGTTTTGTCCTAACCCAACTCCGTAGTTTAATTTTGTTACGTCCCCATATTTAGATTTAAGTTCCTTAAGTTCTAAGAAGTTAATAGTGAAGACATCTTTCTCTTTTTCGATTCTTTCTTTATTCTGTCAGACACCCTCTTCATTGGTAATTTATGACCACTAGAGTTCCTTTGTACACCACACGCAATCACTTTTGTAACCCCACCAAGGGAAAACGGTCAGTGTAACAAGGGACTACTAGTTCAAAACCATATTGTAATAAGCAGTTCTGTTCCGACATTTCAAGCGACAATACATTATCTTACTATGTAAATATATGAAATTACAAAAAAAGGGTTTTGTGTGTTTTATTATTTAAATCATCATCAACGTAGAAGTGGCAAATCCAGCACCAACGCATTCACAAAAATCTACAATCTTTCTGTGAGATTGTGCGCTCTTTCGCGGATTACCACTACATTACATTTGAAGTTTAAGAATGCGATAACAACAGTCTATTGCTATCAGAGTTAGGAAAGATCCAGCAAAAATAATAACCACTGTATAAGAATGAGATAAGGTGGTCAATGTGATCCTTCTAATTGTAAGACAAGAAGTTCTGCTAAATCCGCAAGCATATCTGCAGCAGATATGGCAAACAAAAAACATCAAATACTATTATTTCTGCCACAGATATCGCTTTCAGAACCTTGTTCATATCGAAAACCAGTAAAACCACAAAAATGCGTGTTTTTTTTCCACAGATACGATGTATTTTCAACAGGATGATGCTCCAGCCCATTATAGCAGAGTAGGTCGGAAACATTTAGATAGAAATTTTGTGAAAAGGTCTCCAGAATTAACAAGACATACGTGAAAAATTTAGTTTACCAAGAACAACCAACAACAAAAGCAGAGATGATGCATCGCATTTCGTACAGTAAACCCCAAAATGAATGTTGATGAATCATTTTTAATACGATTGCAAGTTTGTGTTGAACAAGAAGGAGCTATAGCAAACATTTAATGTAATTTTGTTTTTGTTGAATGTTATTTAATTTTATTAAATTACTATGTTGCTTTTGGCAAGAAAAATTCTAGAAAAGTTGTTTGTTATTTTGGGACATATTTTTGTCTACACTAATATTATTTTATGTTGGATGTTTTGCCCTTGAATGGATAAATTTATTCAAATGCAAAACAAATGTTGTTCATTCTATTCTTATTTATTAATAATTATCAGGCTCTTATAACGTCAGACGGAAAAGCAAATTAAAATATTGTAATTAATTAGGTACCATTTTTATTTTTATTTTTAATTAATTATAATATTTCAATTTGTTTTTCTGTTGACATTATTAGAACCTGAAGATGACTATAATCTGACCGAAACATGTAGCCTTCATAAACAGGTACGGAATGAATATTGTTTTGCATTTGAATATTATTTTACTTAATAAATTCGTTCCACAGCCCACATAACAACTTGCATTTTCTAAAAATGTTGAATTATCTCAGAAAATATAAGTTTTAGATATACCTACCATATTCCTAACAAAAATGGAAGATTATAATAAAAGGAATATGATAAAATAAACAAAAATATAGGCTGTTCAATTTAAAATAACAAAGTAATAGTCGTTTAAATATTGCACAAATTGATTGCTTCTGGGGAACACCCTGTATAATTATACCAAATAATATTCGATTCATAAGAAAGAGCTAAGCTTCCTAAGCTACTTAGCAAATTTTAGGTTTAATTGTAATGATAATCTCGGGAAAAAAATAAGTGAATCAGTGCATTTTGAAAATTTTATATAAAAAGTTAAATAACTTGGCAACCTTGCATTCGAAATTTGAAACGAGCATACGTATTTGTAGCATTCATTACAACAAATCAGCATGTCTAAAAAAATAAGTATGCCTTCATTTGAAAAAATTAAGTTAAATACGGTCCTGGGATTCTGTATCAGCATATACATTTTTTAACTAACTATTTTGACATAGTATGCATGATTTTCTCTCACAATTATGCATAGAATACGATATGACTGCTGTATGATCTCAATCATTTTGTATACAGGATTAAATATCATTTTTTGATAAAATTAAGTGAAACTGCATATTTGGATATAGCGTTGAATTTGAAACAACATTTATTAATAAAAGAATCTTTTAACATCTAAAACTGAGATACTTTACTCTTAGCTGAGTTTCATATTTTTGACCTTCCCTCGTATATAATTAAATTTTCGATAGATTTGATGACTGTTATTTTAGTTTCAAGACATTCAGAGGTGATTTGTAAGAAAAAAGATTTACTAAATTCAAAGATAAGAAATGCCGATATGCTCGCACTTTCTGCCGGTCATTGTATATTCCTCTCAAATAAATGATTCTTACTCTAAAGCTATGATCTATTATAATTAAAAAAGAAAATGAGAATTCGTTGAAACAATGACTTTTTCAGTTGATATTTTGCAGAAAGATTTTCCAATGACTTCTAGGACAAAAAAAAAACAATTCGGTCACGACCCTTAATTTACGATAGGTGGTATAAAAAAACTCTCTATTAAAATTTGTTGAACATGATTACAGAAAGTGTTGTTACATTTCTTAATTGTTTATTACGAGGAAGTTTCACTTATATTTACATAAACACATGCGTGATACTGGGTAGAACGACAACGTCTAGGAAATGTATTCTTGCATATAGTGTATGTACCATAATAATCATTGGATTGGAGTAAATGTAACAAGAGCCATTACAAAGATGCTTCGTTACAGCATTCAAGAAAAACTTATAAAAATAATGTTTTGATGTTATTATTAAATCACATTTTAATTATGGCATTCTCCAACTCACTCATTCGTTGTGTAATTCAAAGTATCTGTTGTAATAAATTATATAGATCACAGTGGTTGATTTTGCGCTTTCGGTTACGAACTGCGCACGTTAAAAAAACATCGGAACGTTATCAAATGTTACCAGTAAGATAAGTATAATTATTGTGATCGATGTTGTACTTACATTTCTAAAAAAAGTTGCATACTATTTTTTCATTCTTTCATGTTAATAATGAACACGTACGCATTACAAGTGCTCCGATTGGCGCGTGTATTGATTATTAGAAAGCAAGTGATGGTAGAGATTTTATTAGATGATCGACTTAATTAAATTTCTGAAAAAGAAAACTTTCCCGTTATCGATTTAAAATTATTTCCCTTTTTTATGCGATTCTTCCTTCTCATCAGATTGAAACTTATGGTAAATAGTGGGCAAAATATAAAAAATTATTAATTTTTTTTTAGAAAAATGCATAAGCACCTACATAAGTCGCGATTGGAACCTCTTGAAGCGTACGAAAGTAACCGCCAAGACACTGCACGCCTTCTACTGTAAGAGGAATATTAATGACGCGCAAAAATCAGTATAAATATGGCAGCACATTTAAATCAAAATCAGTAGCAGATCTACCTTCCTTCAGTTCGCAACGACTTTAGTTCATTTAAGTAAGTTTACATAATATGCTGCGTGTCTAAGCAAATGATGTATGTGTTAATCAAAAGGAAACGTGGATTACTTTTTGTTATATAACGAATTTCGATCATCAAGGAGTCACTATCGGGAGGAGGGGCTATACGCAAAAGTCGAGAAATATTAATTTACAACGCACAGTGATTACTTGTTGCATCGAAATCATTGATAGCCAATGAAATTCAGATTTATCTTGCACGGATGATAACTCTATTTTTTATTTTTTCAGCAATAGTTATGCTGCGTTTTGTGGTCATTGCTGCTTGCGCCTGTAAGTATAATACCTATGGATTTGTAGATAGCATTATTTAGATTGTCATTAAGCCCTGTTTCACTGCAACCTTTTCAGATATATCATGAGAGGGATCATGATATATCTGAAAAGGTTGCCTTAAATGAAATTCTCCAATTGTGCCTTCTTAATTAGACCTATCATCTTTGAAATCCGTTCAGGGATTTCCCGAATCTAACAGATCATAAATTAGGGCCTTCTCTTCGTCTTGGCAATTTGCAAACAGCATTCTCTGGCATGTCTATGGTACATACCCTTATTTGATTTATAACCAGTTGAATAAACCTAATTTTGACAATTTTTATCCAGTTGATTTTTTGTAAATTCAAGTATTTATTTCTCTGCTTTGCTTGCCTTTCTTCTGGTGTCTTTTGCCACCCATAAATATACATATTTTTGTGTTACTTTCAGTTGCTGTAGCTAACTGCGGCACAGCAAAGAGGCGAGGAATTGCCAGTGACAACAGCATAGCAGCAGGGGGACACTATGAAGCGATTGCTGTCGCTGAAGGAGGTCATGGAGGTTATGGAGGTGGTGGTGGAAAAGGCTTCAGCGCTGGCAGCGGATTAAAAACAATTGCCCAAGGATCTGCAGAACAAGCTAACAACGCCGTGGTGAATCAACACGCCGCAGCCAGACAAGCTGCTTTTGCTGCCAAGAGCTCCTTAGCCCAAGCTGCTGTTGGTGTAAGTACAAATACTGAATGACAGTCTTCATATAACACCAAACCAACTTTAAAATCCCATAGGCATCACAAACTGCCCAAGCCGCTTTGATAGGCAAACAAATCCTAGTCCAAAAATTGGAAGCCGACGTCAACGAAGCGCACCAACAAGTCCAAGCCGAATTGCAACAATTGGAACTTGCACAACGTGCCGCGTCTTCTGCTCAACAAGCCGCCCAACAAGCTCAACAACAGATCAACGCCATCAGTGCCGCTGTGAACGCCGCTCAAGGTACAGCTACTCACGCCCAACAAGCCGCCGAAGAAGCTCACGCTGAAGTCGGATCCCAACAGGCCATGGTCGGCGCTGCCAAGCAAAGGCTTTCGTCTTTGACGCAACAACTTCAGGCTGCCCAAGCCGATCTCCACGCCACTGAAGCTGCGGCTCAACAAGCTCAATCCGCGGCCCAAATCGCACAATCGAACGCTGCCCAAGCTGCGGAATCTGCTTCGGCTGCTGGATTAGAAGCTGCGCATGGCGGTGGAATAGAGATCGGCGGTGGCCACGGTTTCTCTTCGGAAGGTCTTGGGTCGTACCACCATTAGTCATTTTTTGTTTTAATTTTATGTGTACATTTTTTTTAAATAAATGAATCGATATTGAGTATTATTTCCATTGAGTGTACTAAGAAGCATGGAAAAACTTCAAGTTTGAAGCATTTTAAAAAGCGTTTGAAACTGGCCTATAAAGAATTGACTTTCTCATGAGAAAGATCCTATCCAAAACTAGAAACACCTACATATTATAGTTGCTGGGTTAGAAGCTACCTGTGGTAATGAAATAGCAACTGGCGGAGACCATAATTTTCCTTCGCAGGGTCTAGGAGTATGCATCAATAATTATTTTTTTTTAATTTTACGTATTACATACTCCAAGTTGTATGAAAATCGTTTTCCAGAAAAGATGTAAACTGTAAATCTAAAAAATCTTTGTCTTTTATACCATGAGGAAAAAACTACTTTTATGGGCTCTCCATAAAATGGACAAACTTTTGGTCTGGTCGTAATTGTGTATTTTCACTGGTAGATCTGATTTTTAAAATTTGTTCATAAGAAATTATTAAATTTGAAGCGTTTTTCAAATTCGAGTGATGAGCTTCTTTTAAAACGTCAGCAGCAAACAAAACAGTACAGATCGATCAAACAAAACATTCTTAGATGATAAGGTAAATTCGAACAATAATCAATGAGACCATTTTGACAATTCATTTCAAAAAAAAATAAGTTTGTTTATTTTATTATTCCAAATAAATACAGGTTAATAACTAAATCGTTTTTAGGCAAACAAATTCACATTCTCATTTAAAAATGACAAGAAATTGATAGAAGTAACCTAACATACACCACGACAATAAATGAATGCTTCATGATAAATTCAGCATAAATGATTATTATAATGTGATGTTTGTGCTATTTTCGTCGTCGTTGAGATTATTTAAATCCAACGTTTTGCAGACTGCTGTCACAGATTTTGGGTTTCATCTCTTCAAAGTAAACTTTTACTGACAAAAAAAATCCCTGCATATTTAAACACTCTACATTCCTATTATTCATCATATTCCGAATTTGACATCTTTCCTTGTTAGAACCATTAATTTTGACAATAATTTAATATTATATTAATATAGTGCTCCAAAATTTAATATTGATTGAACTTTATTATTTCACACAAAAAAGAAAGTAATCAGCTTACATATATTGCAAAATTAAGTTAACATCAATTTCTTTGAGTATATGGCTAATGCTAAAACGTTTACATATCATGCTTTCACATAAGTAGGGACCAGATATAGATTATTTAAATATACTTGTCATATGTTGACAGAAGCAGCATCAAAATTATCAGTGCCTAACTATTTCGTCCAAAATCAAAAGTTCTTGTGAAAATAGTGGTCGAGAATGAGTGACGACATCATCGACCAAGAATTGATTAACCTATGGAAGAGCAAAGATCAACCCAAAAACCAAGGCTATAGGAAGAGCACTCACGGGTGATATAGTCTTTTTGACAATGTATTTGAAATTTAGCAGTTGTCAATAAATTCTATTATTATTATTATAGAATAAAAGGAATATCGACCGGACTTCGTAAACAATCAGACAATTATATGGGTAATCGGTCTGTCTAAATAAAACCAAATAAATACCTCAATATTTCGTTTTAATTTAAAACATCATCAGGAGGCACTAAAAATATACAAATTAAAATGAAACAATATACAAAATCACAATAAGTAATTGCTTACAAGTTGTAGTATTAATGACAGCTGACAAATTTATAAATAGTTAAAACATTTAAGTGCAAGTCAGGGCTAGACATATTAATTTAAAAAAAAAAAAAAAATTTGTTTACAGTTATACATATAAAATAAATAGAAAAAATGTTATTGATGTAAAATATTGCAATAAATACTACTTAATTGATTAGTATCAGTTTTAAAATTAATAGCATTACTACAATTTTTTATATTAACCATTTCCAAAAATAATCGTTTTTTGTAATTAGGTTCTAATTCAAGTATGGAAATACCATCATAATTAAAACTATGTTTACGATCTTGGACATGTAGAGATAAGGCACAAGAACGTTTTCCGATACGGTCCTACAGATGAAGGAGCTCCTTTACAATTTAAGTATTATAAACTTCCCTTCATAGAAGGGATACAATTAAAGAAGCATACACTCTTTGGATGTATATATTGATTTGTGATTTGTATCTAAATTTATTATCCAATATTGGTCACTAGATTCTTCTAGATGTCAACAACCCGTCGTTGTAAAACTTAATTATAACATCTAGCATAGCACTTGCTCGATGTTTCTCCTTACCAAACAGTATGACTGTTTTTTGAGCTGTGTTGAGTTGCAGTTGATGATGAGTACACGCAGACTGGATTGTCACCAAATCGTAATTAACCATATGCACCTCAGTATGTATATCCGTATAGTACTATGAACAGAATGGAAGCTCGACTGACACTCAATTTTTCACTTTTTCCATTTTTTTCTCAGATAGGAAGTAAAACCGCAAGCACTGAGTCAGTGCAATGTTTGACATAAAAATCTCTTCCGGAAATTGAAACACCTCCGAGTTCGGCAAATTTTTAATAAGAATGATACAATTTATCTTTACATGACAACACAAAACTTCACTCAGCAATAAAACAAGGACAGTTCTTTCTCCAAAATGCACCTCACTCACAAATTTACTTCCAAGAAGATGGAACCTCAACATAGAAGATGGAGTCTCAACATAGAAGATGGAGCCTCAACATAGAAGAAGGAAATAGAATGATATCTCTCGGGGTGGGAGTAAACTCGTAGTTCCGCGCCATCGATGAACTAAATTTTTAAGTTTTAGACTAGCTAGCACGGCGGTTTGCATACTGGAAAGTGTCCCAGTCCAAAATTTAAAGATGTCGATTTTTTTAGAAAAACAAATAAAAATACATTTATGTTTAAAAAGTGTGTTTTTTAACATACTTGGTTGTATTTTCTTTTTACTAGCGATTTAAAGGCTAAAATGGTTGGTTTTTACAATAATTTGTAATGTTTGTTTAATTTTATTAACATTACAGAAAATATCATGATAAAGTACATTTCAAGGAAAGTTATCTTTCCTTATAGAATCACACTAGTTTTTACTCAATTGTACTTGTACAGAAAAACAAAATTACATATTTTAACATTAATAAATATATACTTTGTGTACAACATAATAAAGAAATTAATAAACAATACTGCAAGTTTTGCATACCTGTTGTTTCTCCTCGCTGTACCAACCATTTCCAAAATGCATTTCCTTCAGATTAATCCCCAAAATTATTTCCTTTATTTGTGTGATTATATACATGTAAGTGACAAATCTAACATGCCAGGTAAATTTAAGGTACGAAGTGAATTTCATATTGAACGATTGTTAACCTTGCATTCCTGGATAAAAAGGGAAACACAAAAAATATTAACTTTTAGAGATCATATTCCCAAAATTCTGGCCTTTACTCTTTCCAGCTATATTTGCAATACTTCTTACTGCTTTACGGGAAATATTATATTTATATTGATTGATATAAACATCTAGTTGACCAAAAGTATTGTCACGTACTTCCACGCAACACTGTGTCATCCGAGTTGAGAAAAGTATGTTTGATGTTGAAGAAAATTCTCACCATAGCGGTTACCTGTTTAACAAATTAAAAAATATGGTATATAATATATATTTATTTTGAAAACACCACAATCAAGTTACCTAAATATGGCATTAACCCGAAATAGTTGGGAGAGAACTGATTTTATACAATAAACATGGATGTATCGAAATAAAAATATATTTTAAAGTAATATGAAAAATACAGAAACTTTGCAGGGAAAAATTGGGGATGCAACCCAAAAATACTGCTTTGGATGTATACAGCGATAGTGAGACCGATCATCACTTATGCATCAGTAGCATGGAGCAAAAGAACTAATCTGGCCACCGCGAGAATTAATCTCTCGAAAGTGCAAAGATTAGCATGTGTATGCATAACGGGGCCTATGAGAACTTGCCCAACAGCAGCTATCGAAGTAGTATTGGATCTTACCCCCCTCCATATTGTACTAGAGGGCGCGGCAAAAAGAACCACACTCAGATTGGTCAAGGAAGGAATGATTAGACATAGGCCTCAATCTCCTGACGGTGATCAAACCTGAAAAATTCAGCTTTGTGAAGGAATTCATCATAAAGCTGAGTAACAGGAGCGAGTGGGATCATAACACCATCTTGAACTTGAATAGAAATGCCATCAAATGGTATACTGATGGCTCCAAAACGGCAGAGGGAACTGGAATAGGAATATATGGGCCTAGAACCACATATTTCGAAAGCTTGGGAAAATATCCAAGTATATTTCAGGCGGAGATACACGCTATTGAAAGATGTGTCCAGTTCAATATAGATAGAAATTATCGGAAGCAGGAGATTATCATCATGTCTGATAGTCAAGTAGCCATCAAGGCGCTGAGTTCATATGAAATCAGTTCCAAGATGGTCTGGGAATGCCTAGGAAAATTAAATGAGCGAGGCAAAAGAAATAAAGTAACCCTCCTGTGGGTTCCGGGTCACACAGGAGTGGAAGGAAACGAAATAACGGATAACCTTGCAAAAAAAGGGGCTGGAATGCCTTTTATAGGGCCTGAACCCTTTTGCGGGTTAAGTAGCAGTACAGTACTGAAGAAATTAAAAACAGAAATGCAGCAGAGAAAATCCAGTTACTGGGAGAATCTCCAGGGAATGAGGCAAAGTAAAATTCTTCTGGAACTTATAACCAGAAGAGGTTTACAGATGCATCAACCTGAGTAAGAACAATGTTCGCATATTAACAGGAATATTTCAGGCCACTGTAACTTAAAGGACACCTGAGTAAGCTTGGATTAGCGAAGGAACCTGAATGTAGATTTTGTGGGGAACAGAATGAAACACCCATCCACCTCCTCTCAAACTGTGTAGCACTGTGCAACTCGAGGGCATTGCACCTGGGAGCATGTGAAATCGAAAAGGGAGACTTACCTAGACTGGGGCCCTCTGACATCCTACACTTTCTGAAAGGAATAGGATTGGAAGGCCAGCTGTAAAGCAGCAAGAATAGGGGACACAATAGATCTTTTAGGTCGCACTGTAACACCACCCTGATACCTACATACATACATACAATATGAAAATAATGGTTATTCTTGTTACAAACCCATTAGTTAATAATTTAGTTCTTAGTTGTCACACAAATAGTATTCAGTATTGAGCCGTCAGTTCCCGTCCCCTGGGCCTCAACATTCTTGGGCACCACAAACGCCAACTAAATATTCAGGCCTCTGTCATGGGGTGGGAGTAGGTACCATGCTTGACTATTGCACAGTGTGGGCACGGGATACTGATGCGTCGAGGTATAGATGTTTCACCTATCCGTTGTTGCAGTCTAGGTGACAATAGTATAACCCTTCTGGTCTCAGAAGAAACAGACAACTTTAAATGGAAAGCCTGTTTTTAGCGTATTTTTAATTATTATGGAATATACATTGTTCTTTTGTTTTATTTTCTATGCTCGTTTCAATTGAGCTGTCAGATTCAATCAAAATTCACCTTTAAGGTCATTAAGGTAAATAGTAAACAAAACAAAAAAGACAAAGTTTACGCTTAAATATTATTTATTTTCTAGATATCGCAGCATTTCGGATAAAATCGTTTCAATAAATTAATTAATGATGGTATCCACCAAGTCCACCACCGTAGCCATGGTCTCCAAGACTGACGCCACCGCCAAGACCGCCATGAGAAGCTTCTAATCCGGCAGCGGATGCAGATTCGGCAGCGTGAGCCGCATTAGATTGGGCAACTTGAGCGGCGTTCTGGGCTTGTTGGGCGGCCGCTTCTGTGGCGTGGAGATCAGCTTGTGCGGCGGAAAGTTGTTGCGTCAAAGACGAAAGCCTTTGCTTGGCGGCGCCGACCATGGCTTGTTGGGATCCGAGTTCGGCGTGAGCTTCTTCGGCGGCTTGTTGGGCGTGAGTAGCGGTAGCCTGGGCTGCGTTCAAAGCGGCGTTGATGGCGTTGATCTGTTGTTGAGCTTGTTGGGCTGCTTGTTGGGCGGAAGAAGCGGCACGTTGTGCTTGTTCCAATTGTTGCAATTCAGCTTGGACTTGTTGGTGCGCTTCGTTGACGTCGGCTTCCAATTTTTGGACTAAGATTTGTTTGCCGATGAGGGCGGCTTGTGCCGTTGCGGCAGCCTGTAAACATTAGGTATGCGTGAATCGTTGTGTCATTCCCTCTTGCGTTTCGATACTTACGCCAACTGCAGCCTGGGCCAAAGTACTTTTAGCGGCGAAAGCAGCTTGTCTGGCAGCGCTGTGTTGATTAGCGACCGCGCTGTTGGCTTGCTCAGCTGATCCTTGAGCGATGGTCTTCAAACCGCTGCCAGCACTGAATCCTTTTCCACCACCACCTCCATAACCTCCATGACCACCGTCGTCAAGGGAAATTGACTCGTAGTGACCACCAGCAGCCACATCGTTGTCACTAACAGATGCTCGCCGCTTTGCAGTACCACATTGGGCAACAGCAACTGAAATTTAAAGAAAAAAAATCCTATATATGAACCCCCATTAAAATTTTCGACAATAAAACTTACAGGCGCAAGCTGCAATGACGACGAATCTAAACATAATGATCACTGCAAGAGAATTGTCACGTTATATATATTGTATTTGGTGTAGGTACGTGCTTTATTTATTCATCAACACTCACCAGAGTTTTGCGAGGTGTAATTGACTAAGGAAAGGTAAGTTTACTACTGGTGCATTGTAGCCCACATATCACTATTTATACTGTTTTTAATGAGACGCTAATATTTCCTCAAATGGGCGGTGCGTAGCTCCCTGGCGAATAACTTTCGACGCCCCGAAAAATTCGCAATAATTTAGAATGTTCATCGAGTGACTGGTCATCTTAACTGTTATCGTAGTTTTTTTTTGTTCTTTCTACTATAGAGATTTCATTAAACAATTGCTCGCTTTAGATATGTTACTGCTGTGTTAAAATGTAGCATCCATATAAAATTCGTAGCGAGACAATGCATTATATGTATTTATTTCATTTATTTGATCAGCGTGCGTACACTGAGAAGAAAGATTCCTTAAATTATAGAAATATATCTTAATTATTTAAAAGAATTGATTCTTTATTGTTTGTTTAATGCAAGAAAATGTTTCATTTAAGTAATGGCAAATAAATATTTCTTTCATTTATAAAATATTTTTTTTTCCCCAATGTAGTAAGATTAGACTACATACATTTGTTTTATGTAGGAATTTCGGTTCAATAATAAAACATTTATTGTCATAATTCTGTCGATAATGTTACAAAATAGTAAAGGAAAAAAATATATATGTTTATATAATCATCACACATATTTTGTTTTAAATAGTGACTGGGGTTGCAATGATTTAATTGAACTAGGCAGTAACTTGTATAAGGTTATTGCCAAATACCATGTGATTCAAAATGATTGTCGTAAGAAAAAAACTGTTTTGCGGAAAAATTTATCTATACTTATTACCAATTTAATGAGGGAAGTTAGCTACATACAAATTTCATACATTAAATGAATTTTCTTAACATTTAGCGACATTGGCGTGCGTGTTGTAGTATCTTTCGATTATTTATCTTATAATTTTTTTCAAATCGTTTATATTTACATCTAATATCACCAAGAATAGTATTTCTGAATACTGTAAGAAAATAAGGGAATTTATCTGTGATAATAGCTCAACAAACAGGTAAAAAATCAATATTAACATTAAGTGAAATAGTTTATTACATTTTATGATTTTATAGGCTTATCATACACTTCAGCGCAATGAGCTGTCAAAAGAAAGTTACATTTTCATCTCTATAAAGTTTCTACGGTACAGGAATTATTACCATTAGATCACGATAGGCGATTGGAATATTGTCATTGGTTTAATAAACAATTTAGGACGATGACTTGCTAACAAATCATTTTTCTCGGATGAAGCCTGGTTTTATCTAACAGACTATATCAATTTACAAAACTATTGTATCTGGTCTGCAGAAAATCCACACGATTTCGAGAAACGCAATTGCATCCCGTAAAAGTTGGAGTTTGGTTAGCTATGTCCAGGCAACGAATAATAGGGCCAATTTTCTTCGAGGAAACTGTAACAGCCCAACGTTACCAACAGATGTTGGAATTGTTTATTGCAGAGTTACAAGAAAATGAGCTTGAAGCAGGTTATTTTCAGCACGATAATGCTCCAGCACATACTGGTCGACAAACCTGCCAATATCTTCAACAGTTTTTTGCTGACAGGTTCGTTAGAGCTCAAAGATGGCCACCAAGATCGCCTGATCTAACCCCATTAGATTACTTCATGTTCGCCTATCTAAAAAATACGATCTATAGAAACCGCATGCATACCATAGAAGAACTGAGAGATGCAGTTTTGTCACTTAATAATTATACTAATTGTATGTTATAATTTAAAGTAATAAATAAATTTAGTTAAACACCAGTTAGTACTGAATTGTAAAATCATAATTTAGTAAAGTTAAATTAATTACATTTCATTTTTACAAGCAGAAACACCAATCCATAGTCGTTTATATAATGCGAGTTCAAATATAGGTTACGTTTTCCTTATTTATGACAGATCCGTTTACTTTCTTATGTTCCAACACTGATTTAGTTCAAACCTTCATTACAAACACGCGGCATATACCTACACCCTGTTACTATCTATAGGAGCGGAATTGACAATCATTTTGAATCTCTGTGTATCTGGGACTCATTTCATATAATTGTATTCTGTGTGTCTGTATAGATAAATTATTAAGTTGAGGTGTCTACATGTTATTATAAATATCACTGTCTTTAACAAAGGTTTGTTCATTATATTTATAAAAAAAAATGATTTAAAAAATGTAGAGGCAGGAGAGAGACAGTATCTGCAATTCCCTAAAAAGAGGTAGACATGGCGCCGAAAGAGGAACACACAGCACACATCTAATGATTTTTTTACAATAAAAATAATTGTGTTGCGGTTACTGATAATCCCCAAGAAATTAAGCCGTATAGAGTTGTAGCCAATTTGTGCCTCAACTTGGTCTACGGTCAAGCCCAGAAACTTAATGCTGCAGTTTAATGGAATCTCCAAACCTTTGTAATCTACTGTAAAATTGTCACGACCACAAATTGACGTACTTGATTATGCTTGTTTTATTCGCATTTAATTTAAGGCTGTCTTATAAACAACAACTTTCCATGTTTCTCTTCACTCGGTTCCTTCCGTCTTCAACCCCCACTGCCTTCACATCGGCCACAGTAGTATTCAGTTATCTTGTTTTGGACGTTTCTTTTTCTTGTTTACACTAGTACTCCTATACAGTATTTTCCTAGTACGCCTGTACTATGAATATATGATGTTAAACATTGTTGCAAATCGTTGACATAAATTAAAAAAAAGTGTTGGGCTCAAGACAGATCTCCGAGGACGTCAAACTTCACTTCAATGGCTTGAAAGTAAAATGTTCTCAATGTGTCAAATTATTTCCATCTGCTGTTATGGCCACTCTAGATATGGGCACTAAGATACGAAATGAAATGAAAGGATTCGATTGTGAATAGGTAATATTGTCAAAGGTCGCGGAATAAATATATAATTCAAAGTGTCAATTAGTTTGTTGTGCTCTTTAAGAGTGCTGGATAATGTATTATAGGTTGCCGATTTTTCGCAAATCCAATTATTGAAATTACGCAAAAAATGGACAAAGATTTGTTTTTAATGAAGCCTTCGAAATAAATTAGTTTATCAGTAAAGAACTTTTTTTGAAAAAACCGCATTTAACGGCATTTTTTCGCATTAAAGCGAAAAACAAGGACTGTTTAGTGAAATTAGCAATAATTTTTTGAACGTTTCTGTAAAAATAAAATTTAAAAATGAAATGAAATGAAAATTTTAAAATGTACGGTAGCGTATGTGAATTGTGTTATTTATTGACAATGTCTATGTTGATTACAACCTACGACAAATAAATTATTATTATTATTAAAATACGACATAAATAAAGCGCTGCCTTTGGTGGTAACATTCGGGGTTATCAAGGAATTCCGAGAAGTAACTCAATTGGCAACGTTGTAAAAGCGTTTATACATGACATAGGTCGATATAGAGCGTAGAGCAACGTAAACAAAACATAAACATAACCACACGATAGACCTAACCTAATATGAGGAGAAGTACCTCCAAGAAATGAACATATTTGGTGTAACATTTGACTATTTTTACTTATTGTTAGTGGAATGATTCGAGCTGGTATTGTGGGATTATCTAGTAATCTTGTAAATTGTAAGTAGTATCGCATTAAATGTTTAAAACTAGCAGAAAGTGGAAGTGCACTTTGTTGTTAAATTTGTGGTATTTTCAAAACGTATGATGAATGGATATGCACATATATCGTTGCAGAGGTGTATTGACATGAATTTACTTCTTCGATTTTGTCATATACCTGCTCTGAATAGCCTGTACCCAAAGTTAAAGTAAAGTTTCCATATGGGAACATCTGCCAGATAACCCTTTACTGGATGTTACATTAATTAAGTGTGCCTGTTTATTATGTGAGATGTATTGGGTACAAAGTGTAGGAGTTGGTTTACAAAAAGCGCAAGTTTTACTGTGTTCGTCAATTTATAGCAAGTAAGAATCGAACCTTTTTAAGTAGTTTACTATGAAGTAAAAGATGTGTAACTAATGCAACTGTAGCTTTGTTTGTTTGTGTGCTTGGAGCAGTATCTACTGACGTCATCAGAGTAACTTTAGAGCGTCTCAGAGTTGGATTTAAAGATGGTACAAACAAACGCGCTCGATTGCAATATAACCTTAATTTTATTATTTACTATTGTCAGATTGTGACAGCTATTATGAACAGGAACAGTAAAAATAATTTTTCAAATTAATGAATCTAGACTACAATAAAAATGCATCATATACTAGTATTTATGTACCTACCAAGTGAAGTTTTTAAAATATAATGATCGTTCTTTACATCAATCACATTACTATCGATATATTATCTATTTCGTGCTATTTGATGCAGTTATAAATTAGATTACATTTACAAACGACATTTTACAACACGGTGTTAGTGCGATTAGGTTATGTTGCACAAATTGCTCGTAATTGCTCGGACGTCGGACCGCGAGCAGGAAGAGCACCCTCTTTGTGATCTGGATTTGCTTGCTCTAAACAAACAAATCATGCTCTAAAATACAAACAAACGCGTAAAATTCCTCGGGTCTGCTTAGATCAGACAAACAAACAAACCTTGTGATTAGCTGTTTTGCCTGTATAACGACATGAATGTGAGTAGCATCGCCACAGCTCACTAATCATTTTTCTTTCGTTTACTTGTCTTATATTAAAAGAAAACCTATTTTATCATTTTTCAGTATTTGGGTTTAATTTTGTGTAAACTATATTTTCGTCGTGGTTATAATAATAATATATACATATATTTACGCCCAACAGATATAAAAATCCAAGAGGACAATACATAATGTGATAATACATTCCAATATTCAAAAGAGTGAAATAGTAGCATAACGTGGCAAGGCAAATAATAAAATATAATGGTAATTCTCAATTGGATACATATAACAAAGTAATGAAGAGTAGAACGAAATGGCAAATGATGTGAATACTTAAAAGATATTGTTTAAACTGATTCAAACCAAATATAATTGAAATGTAATTAAAAACTTGAATTTGCATTGTTTTGATTATTGTGCTTCTGTATTTTATCCTTCTTTTATTGTTATTTTATTCTTTCATAATGGATTTTACATTTAATGAATATGCCGATACGTAAGTACATGGTATACCGTAACTACAATTACAATATAATGTGGCTACAGTTTTGCCAAATGCATATTTCTTTTAAATGGTTCCTAAACACATACTAAGTAGGATATACAGATTTTAACATCGATATTTTCGATTTGTCATAACTTATGCACATGTTATCTTAAAAAAACAATTTATTTTATAAATTTGTTGACTCATTTTCGTAAAATTTCGAATATTTCACAGCACACCATATAATTGGCGTTTTTCAAATATTTAATCCTCATTAAGAACAAAGGAAGCACATATTTTTGCATACTCAATGTAAAATGTGAAATCGCAGTTAACAATTAAAATTTACGTAAATAAGCAATTATAATTACATCAGCCTCTAGCCTAATTCATCATTCATAAAACAGATACATTTGATCCATTAAAAAATAGGTTTCTACTAATATAAAACAAAATTTAACAAAAAAAGATAAGGCATTCAATTCAATTCCAAGACAAGCTCTGCTATTACTTGAACTATATTTTGAAAGTAATTGAATACCTGATGAATTTTTATTTGTTACTAGAAGCACTTACAGTAATTTCATTTGTTACATTATTTAATATTTGATTGAACAAATTCCTTCTAATAAAGAATCATTTGAGTTAGTAAAACATATTTTATCCCGGGAGACTAGATGAGTGTAGCGGCAATGTATTTGTATATGACGCAACGAAAAGATGCTACCACATGCCAATCAAAGTCGCGAACTCAGTATTTGCATATCGCGACCTTGTAAACGTTACATGACTTCGAAACATTTATTCACTATCTCCAATAATAACCCTCTGTTTTTACAATGCATATATCTTACATTCTTCAGAATTTTTTTAGGTTTACTCAACGTCCGTATACCACGACTACCACTTTCATTTTTTTTATATACATGCAATTAAGACAAACTCGTATATCTACGTATCAATGTTCTTATTTCAGATTAATGAATGGTTTTTTTTTCGTACGAGTTTTATTGCTACGCCAAGTACCAAGTTATTACCTATTAGCAAATAAAAGTGGAGTTGTAAGTTGTCTTTTAAAATCTATCAACAAATAATAAATGTGTGGGTATATTGCTTTTGGCAGATATTACTTGTAGAATACATTAAATGTGTTATTTTTCTATAAATATAATGTATAATGTATGTATGGATCTTGAAAGACTAACCCACATTTTTTTCTGTTCTATTGATAACAAGAATTTATGCGTAATGAAAAAAAAAATGCTATTTATTCTGTAATATTTCTTTAAATTTGGTTTAAATTGATATCGACGACGCACAATATGCGAATCATTACTATGTCACCCCAAAGACTTTCTCCAGCATTGTGGCAAATTGTAAATAAATATTTTTTTTTTAAATTTTCCTGGAAGAATTAGCTATGTATCTGCATAATTCAAAGGATAATGACTGTGTTTCTGGAAACAATCTCAAATATTTAATAATAGCACAGAAATTCTGTTTGAAACAACCTTTTCATTAATCCATATGTATGTAATTAATTATATAGCAACAGTTTGCACCTGGGCCATTATTCAAAATGTCTGTCATATTTGCAATTTACTTTCCACCTGTTTCGTCATTATCCACAGGCAAATCTCCAGAACTCATTTTGGATTTGAATAACTTGCTGTTTGCACTTATTGCCCTACTGAACTTTGTTAATCATTTTGCACTTTAAACCCTCACCTACATTGCTTTTTACTATTACGCCAACCAAGGGAACTTATTTGCCCTCTTAAAATTGTAATCTTTCCCTTCTGTCTTAAAAATAAATGCTTCGCTCTTGACATTTTAAGTCATTTTCTTAACTTCGAGCTCTACTTTCCAATTTGCCAATACTTCCTCCATGTCTCTTTTTGATCTTGTATTCTTATGGTTAGATCATCAGCATCTGCAACTATCTGATAGCGTGGCCGGTGACTTATTCCATTGGTCTCGATAGGGTGGTATCGAAAAAAGAATTACTTGGATAAAAGTGTACAGATATCTTTATCGCAATTTTCGTTTTATCATAAAACATAATTAAGTTCAAATTATGCGGTGAATTTGTTCCACACAACAGCAGAATTTTTTTTACCGTATTTATGTCAGATTAGCTTAGATTATTACTTCAACTCAATATCTTAGTAAAAGTTGTTTACTTTTACCATAAAAAAGTAACTTTAAACTAAGAACCAACTATGATAAATCTCCTCCTTTCATGCCTTTCCAAAGGTAAGAAAATTTCTAACTTACAACTAAGACAGGCGGATAACAAGTAATTTATGTTGAGTCAAATTATGTACACTGATAATTTTTTTGTGTAAATTTACCATGCTGATCATTGGTTACTTGACGCTATGATGAATCATGTAAATATACGCACAAAATGTAAATTGACAATATAATGTATAAGTACACACTTTTTGTGCGTAAAACTAGTTACTTACTAAATGTATATTTACATTTTAACGAAATTTTGCATTTAGTAAGTAACTAGTTTTACATACAAAAGGTACTTATACATTACATTGTCAATTTACATTTTGTAAGTGTATTTACAAGATTCATCATAGCGTCAAGTAACCAATGATCAGCATGGTAAATCATTCGCTTCGGGGTTCGGGTTTTGAATTCCAGAGCCTAATATATTCTCACAGTAAGATTTTCGTGGTTTGCTTCACTCCTTGGCAAATGCTGAGAGACGGGCATCTTAAGTCGCTCATCGGGCGCAGGCGTAATACTAACTCATGGCCGGCCAATGCCCCCTGTAATTGGTGAAAACTGTTGGGGGATGTGAAAGCATGGATGATTATTATTATCAACGATTTCAAGAAATTGTAACTCGCAAATATAATTTTACAAAGGGATTTAATTTTCAACTGGGGAAACTAAGTATATTCCCATTTTATTCGATCAAAATTGTGATTGTTTTTAGGTATTTTGAAATTTTTATTGACGTTTTATATGACATCATAAAATAAAGGCGTATTATTATTAGAAACTAAATCTTCATTACTGTTCTTTTAACATTTTTTAACAAAAAATAATGTTTTCAAAGTTTATATATAAACTATTATTCTGACAGAATAGAATGAATCTCATCTACTCGTATCATATGGTTATAATAGATGCATATTTATGTATGTACGCATGTCCATAATTATAGATTGGAAAATAAAAATGAAGTGAAAAAAATTTGTAAAGGGCTTGTGTACTTCCCTCTGATACAATCTCACTTTACTATACTAACACGGGGTTAAACATTTATATTAATTTAAATGCATTAGCGTTTAGACAATTCTCGGCACTGTTGGAGCATGCGTATGCTTATCACGTGATCCAGCATACGCTTTATTATTCGTATTTTGTGACTTGTTACATAACAACCTGTAAATTTACAAAGCGGTGGAAGAGAAAGAAAACAACGAGTATCAAATGATTCATTTGGATATTTCCAATAATTATCATCCTGCGTGGAGACTAGAATCGTAACGTGAACTGTTTTTTGACATTTTCGGCCTGATTTCTATAGAGTACACATTTTATTTTTCTTAATGCTCTTTAATAGTTACAGATTTTGAGAATACTATAGCTACAAGAACATTGGTATGTAAAAATACGCACCACCGAAAGACATATGTAAAAATACCCACGACTGAAAAGAAAATTATTTATTCATGCATTATTACATACAGTTTGTAGCAGCTGTAAAGATTTACGACACGAAAACTGCAAATTTACATTACTGTCTGCATTAATACAAAAACTATTATATCGATTTTTACATTTATAAATATATATTTAGGATCTCACAATAATAGTCACGCAATTTTACAGTATCAGCCATGTAAAACAGCTGTAATTTTACATCAATTGTTATCAGTGTAGTCGTCAAATTTGGGATTGCTTAGGAATAAGCGAATATTCTGTTTACTTCCCTGTCATCTAAGTTTAGAATCCGGTTAGTCTTCTTACATAAATTTTACTATTAAGACAAACATATGATATAAAGAATACAACTAATATGTGTTTAGTTAAAATAATAAAAAATATTTTATATATTCTATATTTCTGTGTAACTAAGGATTTAGCGTTAAAACTACGAATTTTAGGGGGATATGATGCAGAACTTTATTTCGGTAAAAGACCAATTTAAAACAGCAGAGGCGTAAACTATATAACAATAGTGTTAATCTGTCTAAAATACTTTCACTTCTTCATTACGGCGCTCTTTTATGTGTTTGTACTCATTAAAATAATTTCTTACCAGATCTGCTACACTTTTGAATTGAAGCCCATTTGTATGGAAGTATAACAACAAAAAAGAATATGTATGTTATAGTCGATAAAGCCTACAAATACAAACACATATTTATTCAATGCTACAATGCCTATTTGGCTTAATATGGCATTATAATTTACGTTTGTCATACTACTACAGTTAGTTCGTACGTAGTTTGTACTATGTAATAGATTTTAAATGCAACACGGTCGTCGTACATATGGCTTTTCAATCACTACAATCTTTTGCATGTTCCCTATTTAATTACTGCGTTTCCCTTTTTAAATTAATGTTTATATGAACGTACATATCTGCTTCGTTACGTATCGCAGAGGCTGTAATAGGAAGTTGTCACTCTTCAACTATCTACATCTAATCTCACACGCTATAGGTGTCCATTTGTTGTATGTACTTTATAGAATTGGTTGATTATTCGCCATCGTTTCCCAATTTTATTTTCATTCGAAATACTGGTTTTCCTTTTATATGGAACGAGGGAATGCGGTTTAATTGAACACTCGGGTTCCCAATCTAGGTACAACGTTAGAAAAACGAACTAATGTTGTGTACTTACAATTACGCCTATACTTATCTACTTATTTCTGTCTTTGAACGTGATAAAATTTCCGCATTTGCACCAATTGAAGTATAGACGCACATACATAACCTAAAATTCCGAATCATTGTGAAATAATCTTTCTTTTTTCGTTAAATAATAATCACGAACAGATAAAAATCGTTTGAAATACATACTCGTTTACACAGTTAATTAATACAGAATTCTCAACTGTATCCTTTAAATTATCTCACTCTTATTAATTGCTGAATTTACTATATCTGTTATCGCAACACGATTTCTCAATACTGCGCCGTGTATAATAGAAAACTGTGTGCGGCGCAATTTCACTAGGTATATACAATATCTAATTGCAATTAATTTTATATCGAAATATATCACTCAAAACTATAAAGAAAAAGCTTCTATAGATCAGTCTTCCACTATATCGATTCCGTAATTTTAGTTCTTTTGTTTTCGTAGTGTATCTTTGCTCCCCGCCGCTTTCAAAGTGAATTACGTGTGATAGGAACGCCAGGGTAAGAATTTGAAAGTGTGTCGTAAATCCAAATGTATAATATCTATGTCCGTCTGTTTCACATACACCATGTTAAATGTCCTTAGTTCAATCTACCGGAAAATTAATTACAGTTACCACATGCAAGCTGAGATAATATTTATTTAAAGCTGTTGATATAACTGGAGTATCTGTAACAAATTGCTTTTATTGGTTATTCTTTAATACATCCTTCTTTTGCATATTATTCTTATAGCTATAGCAATACAAATCTATAAAAAAAATAACATGCATAATGTGTAATACTTAGAACACTTGCAAGTAAAAGTACCAAGTTAATCTCTCCTATTTCTAAAAATGGAATATAGAACACCGAAAAATATTTGACATGTATTTTTTGTAGCGTCCCGTTTTTGGTTCTAAAGGGTGTAATGAGTGTCCACTTTCCTCCCTCATTTGAAGGAGGAAAGTTATACTTTTACTCCCTAGGGTGGAAAGTTGTACTTTTCTTCCCTATAGTGACATTGACATGATGAAACTGTACATCTTATAATATGTGACATTATTGATAGATGACATTATTACCTTCGACCCAGTCTGGGCCCATTTATAAGATAATTGCTAAATTATAAGGTATTAAATTACAATTAAACTATTATTAAACACTTTTAAAATGACGCTAACTTGACAGTTTTCAAAAAATATTTGACAGATTAAGCCTACTATGTATCATGTCACTCACAGGTAGGTGTTTATTATTTTTAGACATTTAGTTAAAATTGGATTGGCTGGGAAGAAATAGTATTCAAACCACCCACGTGAGGAAACTGCTATTGCACCCCTTGGGCAATTATATAATATTTGCCCGCGGCCTGCAATAGAGTACTTTCCTCCCTTGGTTTGAAATATACTATTTTTGCAATATTTCAGAAATGAGAAGAGGTATCAAGATCAGATAAAGATCAGATCGTTCCTTGTTAGCCTTGTTTACTAACAAAACAGTACACATTTTAGGTTGAAGAAAGAACAGCGACGCACCCACGATCTGGGTAGGGGGTTAAAAAAAATACCATTTCTACTCACCCCTGCTCTTGTATATTATGAATTCAGTTTTTCTGTTTTTTAATCTTTGGACTACATAAAAAAATAAAAGTTAGGTGTTTTTGGTTTTTTCTAAATGTTTATTTTGAGAAGTTATCGTCATTTCTATGTAGGAATATACACTAAAAAACACTAATATTTAAACCAACCAATATATTTTTTTAAGCATATTTTCTTTGAAATAAGCATGCCCTTTGTTGTTCCAAATATATGCAAAAATGTACACTTTGACTGAGACAAAATATTTGGTTAGAAAGTTTAATATATTCAAACAAATTATTTACTTCAGTATGGTCTTAACACAATAATATAGTTAAACTTTGTAAAAATGTTGGATTAGTTCAATTATTTTTATATTGTTGAGACAACATCGGTACTTTGTTAACTCAAACAAATTTGCAAAGATTCTAGCTAGCTTCTTACAGTAAGAAATTAACAAATGAATGCATTTCTATTAATAACTGTAATAATTAAGAGGATTTTTCCCAAGAAAAAAATTTCTCGCGCAGAATTCGAGCTTACATACTCTCGTTTACCGGACGAACGCTTTACCAATTAAGCTAGAGAGAAGCACATAGATTCGAGCGATAAATCGACGATACATAAGAAGGACGTCGGCTTGCCAAGATCTTATACATACATCAAAAGTTGCTGTTTCTGAAGCAAAAAGAGGTAATGTTAAGACGGGTATCGGCCTGTCGATATAGCAGTAATAATTATATCTATCAACTGCCAACATCCCTGGAGATTTACATATTGTCGTTAATGAAATCAACAAACAAACCCTCAAACTAATAAAATCTCGTTTATTTTAGAGATATTGCGAAAATTAAGAAAATAATTGGTATAATAAGCGATCATATTATATTGTTTGAATTAAAGATACGAACAAAATCAGACATACACACATACAGCTATGTGAATATTAGGCACCTCCTAAGAAACTAATAGTCAAAATATAATATTTTCTCTACAAAATGAATCACTATTTTATTGCTGTCATAAAGCTTTGTTACACATTTATTATAATTCCTTTCGTATACATCTATTTCTACAACTTACTCAAAATATGTAACAATTTTATGATACCGGGTTTTCTTTGAAGTGCCTAATACATATTCACATAACTGTATTTACGTATTCTGTTGATATTTTTTTTTGAAATTACGCGTTTAGGGACGAAAACTATATGCAGCAATGAGAAAACTAAATAACCCAAGGAAATTGATTAGGCTAATAAAAATGACACTGATAGATTTACGTTGGGATTTAAGTAGTAACATACCTACGGAAAAAAATGTTAACTCAATGAAATATTCATTAACCCAAGCAGGTGGGTTGTTCATATAGGAGCAAAGAAATACTTATTTCACTTAAATAACTTACTTTGTCAATACCGGATACTCCATCCAAATGTGTACAGTAGGTATTTGATTTCAGAAAAAAAAAAACTGGATGAATTAATTTCAATATTTTAGAAAATTGTATTAAATATGTTGGCATGTTTGACCCTATTAATTATTTATTTTAATGTAAAGGTTTGCTTACGTTAATTTACGTATTTTTTTTGTAGTAGTAGTCAGTGGTGGCTGGTACATAGATAGATATATATATATATATATAGCTATGATATCTAAGGTATTGAATCTAATGTACAATCATTGAGAACAGGTTTCCAAACTAAATAAACAAGTAATTCAAAAGTGAGGCGTGTGCTAACTTGCCTACTTTACAGGCGAATTATGAATCTGTTAAAGATAGTT
This sequence comes from Protaetia brevitarsis, assembly GCA_004143645.1. Classification (NCBI taxonomy): domain Eukaryota; kingdom Metazoa; phylum Arthropoda; class Insecta; order Coleoptera; family Scarabaeidae; genus Protaetia; species Protaetia brevitarsis. Next base: position 67,400 of record RXPK01000868.1, on the reverse strand, counting down.
ATTTAAAATGGACAACATTAGCATTAGGTACTAAATATTGCCTTTATATAATGTAAACTTTATTATATATGTTAATTCAAGCTTACCTAGTATATTTTATGTTTCTTGTAATATTTTTCTCGGAGAAATTTTTTCATTCTTCGGGATGTTTTTTTTTTAACGTTTGGTGTATTTCCCTCAAACTAGAGAAAATAACGGTATTTTAATATCGGTTAACTATATCTTTCAAAATTCAAGTTGGTCTGCCTGTTAGCGTTAACAATCGAAGGCTGTTAACTGATAAATCTGGTTTGAATCCTCATTCTCACGGTTGTATTAATTTCCTATAACGATTTTTATGCCACAATTTCAAAACAATATCAAACTTGCAAGAAGTGTTACCTAAAAAAGTATCGATATAACACCTGAATAATTAAATCCTTACTGAATACCTGAAATTTGTCAAGAATTTTTCTATAAAAATTGCCTACGAAAAATCCCGACCAGATTGCTTTTCCATGCTATTGACCGAGACCGGGGGCCCATCCATTTGAAACTCCATACCGTACCAGAGATTGCCAAACGTCGTGTCCTCTTCAAGTTAGTATTCCATTGAATTACCTCACCTAAAACAGAAAAGAATTAATCAGTCAATATTAATCAGAAACTTAGATTTTTATAATTCATTTCGCTATACGTTAATTTGGGGTTAGATTTATAATAACCGCCTTTTAGTTAGTTATTTTAGGAATTTTCAACATTTAAGGGTTGTAAATAAAAATCACTAAGTTTGGTCTGTGATAAAATAGCTATCTTTAACAAATATCGATAATCACAGATGATCGTTTGCTTTAAAATTTAGTATTTGCTGTTTACGGGTAGATGGCGCCATTATTTAAATGAATTTAATTTTGTGATATAATATTTCCATAACCTCATAGTCTTTAAAATGCCAGGAAAGTTCGAATACGTGTTTTTGTATTAAATAATTTGTCTTATATAGTATTTTACTGATTCCAACATATGTACCTTGTGATCAAAGAAACTCAATGATGATGAAACCTAGCATTTGGGTAACTAAATAAAGATTTAAGCTTGTTTTGGTTTGAAACGTTTCTTTTATTTGTACAATTAGTGTTTTTACATCGATTTTCGATAATTATTTATTTCAAATTTTAATAATCCGAGAAGGGGCTTTGAGGGTGCGCCCGTTAGGTGAGAACTGCCTATTCGTTAGTAAGCGTCCGGAGTACGATTTTGACAGACGATCTGGTCCCCTTTGAAGCGTCCCGTGCCACCTAGCAGGTAGGAAGTCATTTTCCACAGTTTTCTTTCACTTATTAGAGAGGTCGCTGGGTGTATTGAACACACTATGTTATTTTAATTGATTTTTATTAAAAAAAGAGAGAAAAATTCGTTAACGGACAAATAATAATAGAATTTGAGAATATAAGATTCAATATAATAATACATTTTGTACTGAACTTAAAAAAATAAAATTTTGAAATCCCGGGCATCGTGTTCTGAAAAACAGAGCATCCAAAAAATACAAAAAAGTATAGTGGATAAGTCGGACATGCATACATACATATTATGGCGTTTAATATAGATAAAATTAACACAAAAAGACATTAAATATTATTGTACCCCTGGAATAACCAAATACGCGTCAAGGGAGTAAACGCACTTTTCAAGCAAAAGATTTCACAAAGTAGATTTAAATCTCTTTAAGATTTGTAGTCCTTTAATACCATCGGGCAACAAGTTAAAAAGGTGAAGTCCAACCGAAATCGAAGATCTTTTGGTGATTTCAAATCTATTTAGGGGCAATCTGAAATTGGCTCTACTTCTCGTGTTGTCAACATCAAAATTTAGCCGAAATTTATTGCTCGTATTGTAAACATACACTAGGGTTCCTAGAATATATACACTAGGCACAGGCAATATGCGAAATTTCCTGAACCATATGGTCTCCATGTCTCATTGCTAGTTATGCCTGCGATGCAACGAATTATTCATTTTTGGGCAAGAAAAACATCATGCGCATGTGGCCATGAGCCCCAAAAGACAATATTGCAGGACATTCTGGTGAAAACCTGACCGTAATAAAATGTCACCAAAGAATTGTGATTCTACACTGTCTTAAGATTCCAGATCTGATACCACGACGTATTTAAACTATATATTAATCATACCAGCTAAGTGTTTCATCCAAAAGCTCCCCAAGGAGGTTAGAGGAACTTTCGCGCTTTAATAGATTGCCATTGAAGGTAATGTTCACATCAAAATTCCTCCTCGATTAAGAAGTGTGAAAGAAGGTAAAAAAAGTTTTTGAAACGTTGATGTCCAGTTTATTGCGTTGAAACCATTCACACACCTCGACCAGGAGAACATTTGCGCGATCACGAATCTGCGCAGGATCGGTCCCAGAGATCACAGCACTTGTGTCGTCGGAATATAAAAACAAAGAAAAGTTTAATGAATTCCACTATGTCATTTATAAAAAGTAAAAACAGTACTGGGCCCAGAACCGAACCCTGGGGTACACGCAAACACATCGGTAGAACAGCAGAATAAAAGTACTTGTTGACATTTCCTGATCTAAACGAAACTTTAACATACTGCGCGTGGTCAGACGGAAATGATCGAAACCAGTCGGCAACTCGGCTATATTTATTTCAAGTATCTTGAATTAGATTATTGAATTGGTTCCTTTTGTGATGATGGGTAAATTTTGCGGGTTAGTTTAATTTAAGTGTTATAGTTCCTCTTTTACTCTTGTAGTAGGTTGTGTTTAAGAATGGGCAAATCTCCAATCCAAAGAAATGAAACTACACTCAGATATTTATTTAAATGCAACTACATTTTAATGAAGCAAAAAGAAAAATACGCCCAACTCAAAGGAACATCTAGAACTTCTCTTCCATTTTCCCGCCTTTTCTATCAGCCAAGCTTTATAGAAAGTTACAGCTGTATGCGATGTGACTTGAAAAAATTCTGGAACAAGGTTTTCTTATAAAATTGTTTGTGTTTTGTTCATTCATTGCTCGCAATAAAAGTTTTTTTTTCCAGTGATTAAGTTTGAGCTTCCGATAAAATAAGAAGGAATTTTATTGGAGGATTTCAGCTATCACATATTTAATCACTGAATCTCCTGTCTCAAAATGAGGATGCGGTTTAAATACAAATTGCTTCACGAAAAATTCCTATCTAGAACTACTATAGCATATCGAGGTATGACTGCACAGAGGTAACACATATAAGAAGTAACGCAACCTAATCTAAAATGTACAATTACATCCGTTTTTTACATTTTGTAACGATCGTTTATTATTTACTGGTGTGGCAAGACTTAAATAATTAGTTAAGTGTACCGCTCAAGGATGCAATGCCCAGTGCATTGGCCTTCCTCAAAGCAATCCTGGTGAAACTAAAGCGTTCTTGTAGTTACACTTTAAAAATCGCGAAAAGATACATTATACATTACGCGTATATAAAGTAACGAAGTCGAACAGCACGCCAGAGATCTGCTTCCACACTTCCTTTCAAGTGCATTTGCCGTTGCCTCACCGTTTATTATTACGAATCCAGAATTGTCCTTATTGCAAAACCCTTTCTATATACACACTATCTCGGTGAATATCGGAAGTCGGTCATAATTTATTATACTTCATTCGTTTCTGCTAATTTAATTTAATTCGTTTATTAATCTTTGTCGCGGTTACGTACGATTGAAATGGATGACATGAATACATTTCATGGACGAATCATTTGTTTGCATTAATTCGTCGCAATGTTGGTGTATGAAGAAACGTCTTAATCAATAACCTCACTTTTGTAAAAAGTAAACTCCACTTTATGATGCGTAAATGGAATTGCCGTGAAATGTATCCGAAACTAATAGAAACCAAGGTACCGATAGAAATGGCACAGATTCATTTAGGTAATAAAACGTTTTATTTGCTGATAGTTCGAGTTATGTATTTAGAATGAAAGTGAATATATGGATTGCAAAATATCAAATTAAACAATGCATGGGCGTATGTTACGTCTTTGGATACCGCTATATTACATCACAAAAACTGCCAGCGTATCTTTTTCATTCAATATGTAATAAATGTATATAAAGAACATAAAAGTAAATTTACAAGTAGACTTGCTATGTAAAACAAAACGGTCTAATTTATATTGTTATTATTAATATTTATGTTCGGGTGATACAATAAAGCTATAAAACTTGTCTAGAGACAGTTGGAAAGCATGCATCTATTTAATTCCGTCTTAAAATAATACAATTGTTCGCATTTAGTGTTTACGTAAAATTGTTATTTCTGTTTTACTATTGCAATCTCTGTATTGAGTCATACTACGCGTATACATAAATATCGTATAAACCTCGCCCTATTAAAAGGAAACGCTTAAAAACGTGGAAATATATCGCCTGAAATTGGATTTTTCTTTTTACGACTGCATTAAAGTATCACTGTATTTATGTCTGGCAAAATTAAATTGATGTGATTTTCACATAGCTGTTGTGAGGCATAATAACGATGTTAAATTATTGAGCCAACTCTGCAACTTGGGTAAAACAAGAAAAAAGAAAACGAATTTTATAAGCGCGATATCTTTAAATTGTGTAAACGTTCTAATGAGGGTCTCGAGCGTTCTACCATTTAATACCAAGTTATTAGCGTCAGACCAATCAAATACAGTAGCGGTTCCTCGTAAAGAGCCACTGACCAGTGGCAGCTGGTACTAAAGGGCACAAGGGTACGTACCCATCCAACTACCGAGATAAACACAGAAAAAAATCGCATGTAATTGCATTTTATTTTATTATTTTTACGTATTTTTATAACGATGGTATCAAAGTTTACTTCTGCACCACAGACACTAGGGCGTATGCGAACGTTCTAAACTATGTTCCGGGGCACTACTTCCGACGTACCTATTTCGAGTATGAATCGGACGGCTCCGTTTATCTTCGCTATATGCGCTTATACGTCGCTTTGGGGCACGCCATTTCGTGTCTCCAGTTAACGTCTTGCATTCATTGTGACTGCATTGTTTTCAGCGCGTACCGTACACGTGTGATTTCAAAGGTTTGAAGTGACGTTTATTATTAATGATGGAAGTTAATTGTGTGCAAAATCTTTTAAAAAACCCGCTATCATTTGAGGAAAAGCTTTTAATTAAGGAGAAGGGAAAACTCGAACTTAATATATTCATATATACAGGGTGTATCAAATAAAAAAGTAAATTTTGCTTGGGTGTTAACTACACGACATATAAAGCACAAACCGCGCGAAACCGGATTTCATCATTAAAAGTAAAAAAAAGTAAAATTTAGGGCCAAAAATTCTTTAGTCCGGGCCTGATGCAAGGAAACGTCATGTTAAGCACCCGCTAAACGTGGTATTATGTATAAATACATTGCACTCATTTAGTATGATTCTTAATGGTATGCCGCAAGTTCATTTAACGTCATTCTGAATAAATAAAGGCCCTTGTAAAAATAGCAAAACTGAGGCATTTCAAATTTGTTCTTTTTATAAAATAAACATTCCGTTTTTGTTAAGAGCATTCTACGTAAGTCTACAAAGTATTATTTTTAATATCCTGATAAGACGTTCGAGTTTCACCGGATATGCGACTTCAGTAGTTACAAAAACGTAAATATTTTTCTTTTGCTTTGTCGAATCGAGAGTTGTTAATAAACGGTCCCACATGATTCTGAGTTATTTCTTTTGGATTTATTTAATCATATAACGCAAAATGAATTGAATCGAATTACACAGAAATAAATGTAGATACAGAAAATTTGCAAACACGCCTTTTTACTAGGATATCGCGCGAAAATGAATCTATACATTCCCGCGCTTTTGCCGATGCATCAAGCTTCGATTTTCTTTATATGAAATCATGATGGTCCTGAAAAGGATCGTTTTTTTCGAGACTGGAAGAATTTAAATAAAATGTTCGAAGTGGCTTGCACTCCAAGCGGCGATCCACACAAAACTAACAGCGGTAATGGCTGAATGATAGTGGTATGTGCGGTATACTCGGGACAGCATTTAGGTTGGGCACAGGTGCGGCTCTAGCCCACAGTATTTATAAAATATTTTTTTTCTCGTTAATGCTTACAGATAGACCCCCTGTGCATTAAGACTTTTTGATTGTATATGAATACAGCTGCTACATATTATTATATTTACCTCTACATCTGATACACCCTGTATATATATTCAATAAAAAAATATATGAAAAATATGAGTGGATGTGCGCATGTTCACTATCAAATAAATAATTTTGCTTAATTTTTAAGAAAGAGGTTAGTGCGTGGATTAAACAAAGGTTGAATGATTTAAAGCATATCGCAGAGAGGGCAAAGAAAATTCCGTTTCTCACATGAATACTTGCGTGGATTTTACTGTTCTAGGCAAAGTGGACATACGTGAATAGTTAGACAGTGCTTATTTGCGACATAAAATTAAGTTTAACGAAAGAAATGAAAAAAAATGGTCATATTTTGCGCCGGTTAATCACGTGTATAAAATTTTGCAAAATTCTCTTAGATTTTATGTACAAAAAATAGGTACGCTTTTATTTTGTATGCCTGATAATCCATAATTAGGTGAGTAGTATTAGATAAATAATTTAAATTCGGAAGTGTACTTCCTAGTTCTTTTATTACTATACTATAGGATCAAATTGTTTTGGCTACTAGTTTCGACATATGGTAGTAATTGTCTTCTTGTGTCAGAGAATCATATAACTATAATTCAATTTTAATACACTGTTTGCTAAGTTTTTTAATTCGTTCACTATCATGAGATCATGCTGAGGCCTGAAGAAGACAATTACTACCAGATGTAGAAACTAGTAACCAAAACAATTTGATCCTATAGTATATTAATGAAAGAATTAGGAAGTACACTTTGGTTAGAGGCTGCAATTTTTTTCGCCGATAATTTTGAAGGAATAAAAAATGTAATTCTTGAAATCACTGCTAACTGCATTGCTCTAGAAAACTGTAAAAAGATAGTAACATCAACAGAATTGCTACAAAATCTTTTGTATATTAAGTCAAATTATAGCTTTGTTTCAAGTTCCATTCGTAAAGTAGAAACGCAAGGGATGTCGCTCTCGGAATGAGTCGAAATAGTAGACGAATTTGATATGCTGTGTAAGAAGGTTAAGGGTACAATAGGTAATTCTATATACGATAAATTTAAAAAAGTGATAAATAAAAATGCGGGGTATTTGAAATTGAAGAAAGGAGTGGATGTTGAAAGAAGCTTTTCTGTTTCGAAACATATGTATTCTGATAGAAGACAAAACTTTCTTTTACACAATTTTGAAAAACATTTAATTATAAATTATTTTAGAAATATGTTGTGTGTGTAATTTTGTGTAATAAAGTTAATGTTTAAATTTCTGTTCTTATTTATTTTATGTAAAAATTTTGCATATTGTCGCAATTTTTTTGCATATATGCCCCAAGTTTATGCATATTTTCTCAAAAATCGATGCATATATGTATATGCGCATATATTCCAGTTTTTCTTTGCAATTAATCCGGTCTCTAATTATAATAATATTGCATACAGAAAATGATTTTCTATTTTTGTATGGTCCATTAAAAAAAAAAACAAAGTTATCTATTATATCTCGTAAAGGCGATTTGGAATTGTTTTTCTGATTACACGATTGTAATAAACCGTAAAAAACTCTACATCTTTAATAATTTAACCAACATCGCAGATAACTTTGCACAGCCCGAATATGTTCAATACGACACATATTTTAGGGCCAACATTAACAGTCTCTAAAATGTTTTAGAAACGTAAATGGAATCTAAACGCAACGTTGCATGAGTCATATTTAAGAAACGTCTCAAACATGTAAGATGGTTTATAGAAATTTACAAAATTGTTTCAGCAAGTTTCCTAATAGCGATCAACTGGTAATGAAAAAAGGATTAGATAGTTACTTGATTGGAATCAAATCATTTTCAATGCATTTCCATTATTATATTTTAAAAATTATAATATCATTGGCAAATATAAAACAAAAACTACATTAAAAATACATTATTTATCACTTATTTTAATCCGTAAAAGATCAGTAACTAACGATAGTATTAGTATATTTTCACTAGGTAGTATCAAATCAATGATGGAACGATGATGTGTAAGCCTCCGACGAAAAGTGTCCTTCGCCGCCGCCACCTTGCGAGTGGCTCTGCGCTGCTGCCTCTGCGGCTCTAGCGGCATTGGATTGCGCAACTTCAGCAGCTCCTGCGCTTCTTGGGCGGCTTGCTGCGTCGCTTTGAGGTCGGCCTGCGCGGAATGGATCTGCTGACTTATGTTCGACAATCTCTCCTTAGCTCTAGCCACCATGGATTGCTGTGAGCCGAGTTCCGCTTGCGCCTGTTCCGCTGCCGATTGTGCGTGAGTGATGGTCGCTTGGGCGGCATTGAGTGCCGCATTCAAGCTACCGATCAGCTGTTGCGCTTGCCGCGACACCTCTTGGGTTTCGGAGGCGGCACGTTCGGCTTGTTGTAACTGTTGCGTTTCGGATTCTAAAGCTTGCTGGGCCTCGTTCAGTTCTGTTTCTAACCTTTGGACTAGGATTTGTTTGCCGACTAAAGCCGCTTGTGCGGTAGCTGCTGCCTGAAAAAAGAAACAAAAAATGTAATAGGCATTCTTCATCATGGTCATCATGGTCCCCACTTCTCTCTAGTGCCGAATCTAGGTCCCTAAGGCAAATTATACAGTTAAGGCGGCAACTAGTTCCGCCAGAAATTAATAAAAGAATAGTTTCACAGGCCCTAGTTATTCTATTGTTTCTGTTTGAATTTTGACTACCTTCTGCGTTTTGCTGGCCCTCCCATAGAAGTATCTCTACAGTCCCGAACCCTTTGGTGGAAAATTTGGAGGGAGCTCTGCTCTGGGGTTCGACCAAACGAGCCACCAGCTTGTTTGATGAGGCGCTTACCCTCAGGCACTCCCGCTAGGCGAGGTCTTGCATCTGCTCTCGAAGAGACGGTATACTCAAGTCGTCGCAGATCTGTTGGTTCCTAACCATCCATGGGGCTCCCATTATTCAATTGGCTTCGTCTTGGTATTAACGGGACGAGGTTATTACGCTCTGCTTGGAACTTGATCTCAGAATTAGACACATGCTAGCGGCAAAGTCAACCCACGGTCCAGCGTGAGTCCCAGGTACCTGACCTCATTGGCCCAGGGAATAATTTGCCCGTCGATGATAAAACGGGAATCGGGTACTGCTCTTTTTTTAGTAAATCTTACAGCAACGATTTTGCTGGTGTTTATACGTAATTTCCATCGATCGACCCAGTCTACCACGATGTCAATAGCATTCTGCGCATCAAGATCGACTTATTGCGGCAAATTGAAAATGGGGGTGCTTGAGGGTATCATACATATATATTAAAGATAGCTCAGGGCTCAATAAGGAGCTCTGAGGAACGCCGGTCCGAACCGAACGATGACTGCAAAAGAACTGCCCCATCCTAACCGTGAAGGATCTCCCCGTTAAATAAAAGCTAACCAACTCTATCGGGCCGTGGTCCATGCCAATGCGGAACATCTTTAACAATATCCCATGATGCCATACCGAATCAAACGCCTTTTGGATGTCCAGAAACACCGCCACAGTGATCTATTTCCTCTCAAAACCATCTATGGCAGTGTTACCAGCTCCACGTGGGTCAAATACCCGCCATCTGTGATTAAATTACCCAATTTTACCTGCATCATATTTAAAATTACCCGAATTTTTACCCATTTTTGTTTTTACCTATTGTTGATTTGTTCTAAGTTGCTAAAGGGTTTAGGTGAACATTTGTATCGTATATTTTCAAAACTAGACACATCCAAAAGTAAACATTTTTCAGCAAACGTTCATGAGACTATAAAACGAACTTGAATCTGGAATTTACATTTGCCATAGATGCTGATTTATTATCTTTATTTTCTCTGAAATTAAATAGAAAGTTTGAATTATCCGTTCTAAATCTAGTCTATGCTATCTAAACTTTTCATATCATGACTCTAGGTTACAATAAAGCAATCCATTTTATAAGTACCCTAATAGCCAAATTTAAATTTCCCACAATTATTCTAAGTAACTTCAGCGTTGAAACATAACGTTACCAACCATTTTGTACTACATTCATAGTTATTTTAATGCCTTTACGTTGAATTCACTAAAAGTTGTGGCGGGAAACTTAAATTTGGCTATTAGGGTACATAGAATAAAATTTATAAACCGCAAAAAAAAACTTCAGCAGTGCAACAATATCAACGGTTTTCAATCAATTTGTCAACAAAAGCAAATAAAAGCTCCTAATGTTTCTAAATTATTTACCGCGAAATTTAAATAGCGTATGTACATATAGAATCCCATATAAAAATTATTGATAAATTGTGATCTGTTAAAATTACCAGAATTACCCGATATAGCCCAAGTACCCACCAATTACCCACAGTTGGTTAAATTACCCGCATTTCGGGTAATTACCCGCCATCTGGCAACACTGATCTATGGTGGCTTCAGTCAAGCGAAATAACTGGAAGTTGGTGGACGGGAGCTAGATTGTTCGTCAGGGAGGGGATCTAAGTTCATCATTTCGTCTCGAAGACGAGCTAATATTACGGCCTCAACAACCTTTGATAGAGAGGAGAGAAAACTGATCGGACGGTGATTCTGGGGGAAACGTCATCCCATAGTTGGTGTCCGCGAATTTTGTAGCACCCTGTATATGTACATATTTATCTTCAAAAATAATGGATTATTGCCAATTAATATTAAAAGAATATCTTCTAAACACAATGAATATATTATAATAATATAATGGAAAAAAGGAAAACATGATTGAAGCTAATCCTATGAAAATATTGTGGCTTCCGTTAATAGTACTGTCAAAAAATTATATAAACCGATTCTAAATGAAAAAAAAAAATATTTACTAGCGTTACTAAAACGTCGCAAATACCATGCCTTTAGTATATACGATAAATAATGTGCAATTTTTGTACGTATATGTGATATACCTAAATTCCATAGAAAGCAGACGGTCACTATATATGGCTCGCAAAAGAGAAAGCCATTTACTCCAGAATAGTCCATCAAAGCATCAATTACCTGGTCAGTATTTATTTTAAAAAGTTCCTGTGAATGTTCTAAAAAACTATAAAATCTAAATTATATCCCACGCTATAAATGTTGAAAAACCGAGTAAATATTTAATTTTAGTTTATACCTTGTAGAATGAAGGATAAAATATTTTCGTGTTAAATCGTCGAAATACAGTTTATCATATACCACTTATTGGTATATGGTAAACCGTATTTCAACAGAATATTTAACCCTTTTTAGCCCCTTTTATTGTACTAGGTATAAGTCGCAAAATTAAAAGTCAATAAATGTTATATTATTTTTCTAAGAAAGGCAAGATGTCCTTCGAAAAGCATTGCCAACTATTCCGGCAAAATAAACAAATTATATAAATAAGTGTCCAAAATAATCGCTGGTTCGGAAAAAAGGAATATTTTAATTTATTTGATAACTTCTCTTGAATACTTTTTTTTTTTTCAAGAAAAACTTGAAAATTTAAAAGAACTGCATAACTAAAGTAATGATCATTCAGTGCATGGGAAACATTCCAGCTGTGGTTTTACATGTTAAAATACCTTTTACGTCTTAGATTTTAAAAGATCTAAGTATTCTTTGTATTGGCTTGACAATAAGTTATTTTATACTCATAGGTACAATGAAAATTTCGGCTATAATGGAACTCATTAGATATTGTTTTCAGTATTTTTTTTTTATGTTTTGGGGTTAGTACGATATTACAACTATCATCTGACATAAGTTATTACACTGCTGGCTTTTTCAATTTAAATTTGAAATTTCAATCTCATATCAAATTTAAATTGCGCTTAAATGAAACACCCCGATTCTTAATTCTAAGTAAAATTGTTAATTATGAATATATGTAGTTCTTTCATATCGTTTTGTCATACAACAAAAGTATGCTTTATATGTTTTAATATACTATTTCCTAATTGTTTTTTTTTTTTAGACTTATAAAAGCATTCAAACAAGTGCGTTTATGACAATGGTTTTAAGCTGGTCCCAATTTCGGTAAATAATCATGAATTTGAGTTATATTTTTATACATTATCATTATTTTTATACATTACCAACCTAAACATGATTTCCTATATTCCTATTATTTTGTCTCTACTTTTGAAAAAGATTTTTTCGTTCATGCATCTAGGAAATATGGTATGTGCTTAGTTGAATATTTTGTTGTTACCTTTGCTGCTTTATCGCGTAATGTTTGTGCGTCATCGCTTGACCATACTTGTATCTCGCATACTGTATATAGGGCGTAACCAAATGGTGGTTTTTTTGGAATGGTTAGAGAACAGAAAATGCACCAACTTAGATCTAACCATTTCGCCTCCTGGCACATTTTACGTAATAAAGAGACTGCAATCTGGGCCAATTTTATATAGTTATCCGGTATTGTACAGTCAAAATAGGGATGAAATGTATTGATTGCATAAGGTACCCTGATATTAAAAATGTGCCTACCAGTTATTAATAATTTGATCTGCAAGGGGCATGTATATTAGCAAAAATTAATTTAGAATAGTTTATATAAAATAGAAACTAAACTTTCTCAAAATTAACTATTTTGTTTCAAAATTGATGGTTGAAAATTACACAAAAAGTTGGAAATAATAGCCAAATTTAAATTGCCTGCTATTTTTCAGTAACTTCAACGTAAAGGCATTAAATAACTGTCATTGTAACACAAAATAGTAGGTAATTTTATGTTTCAACGTTGAAGTTACTGAGAAAATTGCGGGCAATTTAAATTTGGCTATGTGGGATATGTCTAAAAGAAACTTCATAAGATAGTAGTATACAGAGTGACGTAAAAAACTCGTTTTCTGAGAGAAAAAAAGAGAAAAAAAAACATGGAATTAAAAAAGATTCAGTAGTAAGCTGCAAAGTAAGCTGCCTTAAAAAATATGAATTGTCCGAACTAAAAATAGCGTTACTCGAATAGTACTTTTTGACAGTCTTTCCGATATATTACCAAGAAGAGATTATGAAAAGTTATATACTATTAGAAGAGCGCTAAACTTAAGAGGAGATACATAGATTGGAACCTCCAATGTGTATTTACCATAAAAAAATAAGCTGTTTTTTTAATATAGGTTATTTTTTATCAATATAATAGCGTTCCCTGTAAAATTACAAAATTTTAATTTCCTGAAAACAATTTAATGCATTGAAATATAAAAAAAATATGAAAAATAACAAAACTTCAAAAACCGTTTTTTCTTTGTTTTGAAGTTTGTAAATACTAGGAATAATTCAAGTAATTTAACGCATGGAACTTTAAAACAAATGTATCTTCTCCGAATAGAAACGATTTAAATAATGTTTTGCGCCTCCGTCAGGAAACACTCATTTTGCAGTACTTCAAAGCGGCTAAACAGGCAAAAATGTCAGTAAAGGTTGGCCTCACTAGAATCCACATGAAAGACGTGTAATAAATTGTCATTAAGCTATTGTTCAACCATGCTAAGATGAACTGGTGCCTTCATTGCACTTATTATTGATAAATAGATATTAAACAAGAAAGAAAATTACAGAAAAAGATTTATTATCGGAAACGTCAAAATACTAAGATATGTAACATGTGTGCCAACTTGTACTGTCAACTCCCTAGTGTCAAAATTTCTTTTCTATTTTCAATTCAAAATTAAGATTTGTCGGTCCAAAAAAACATTGCCGAGGTTTAATTGAATAAATTTTATTCTCATTAATTCAATTACAGAGTCATATCTGCAGCTAATTTCTTGTACTCTGTGTAGTTCTATTTAAATAAATGTGTATTTGTCTGGTGTTATTTTGTGCCGCGTATTTATGACAAGCTGTATGTATGTAAGTTAGATTAAATATCTGCAAGTCTAAATTAAAAAAATGATTACTTATAGTTAAGAATTTTGTGTATATATACCCTAAAAGTAAGTGTTTACCTAGAAGTTACTAAATCATTTAATTAATCTCCTAAATTCATTTAAACTGTGTCAAATGTAGTGCGATATATAGTGACAAATCTGGCCACATCTACATGTACCATCTTTAGCAAATTAAATGGGAATTTAAGCTCCACGAATCTTCAATTATTAATGCAATCGAAGCTACAGCATACTGAAATAGTAATTAAAAATTATTTGCAAACAATTCTGAATTATTGAATTATTGAATTATCATTTCTCAGTACGAAATATAGTCGCGAGCAAATGTTATAGGCACCTTTGACAAAACTAATGGGTTTCATGTTTCTTGCATTTTTTTTCTTGTGACAGTTATTTCAACGTTTATATAATCGTCTTTATGGTTACAATAGTCTTTATAGATACCTTTTGTAAATGTATTATTTTTTTTGATATATTTTCAAGTCTTCGAGATGTCACTTTCCCCCTCCCATCTAAAAAGTATTATAGCTGTACTAAAAACACTCTAATATGCAACAAATTAATACGATCCCTTAAAATACTACATATTTATAATGTATTACCTACAAGTTTTTATTTTCTCATTTCTTACTGTGATATTCGCCCAAAATTTAGGATGCCTATAACATTTGCTCGCGACTGTACTTGTAGTTTCGGTTGCATAAATAATCGAAGATTCGTGGAACTTCAGTTCACATTTAATTTATTAAAGATGGTACAGTTTTATTATAAATATTGCATCATTTACTTTTCCGCTTTAGAGCAGGAAATATTTTTTTCTTACCGCAAATAACGTAATATGACGTATGGAAAATGCAACTTTCTACTAAGCGGCTTGGAAAAATATTTTTTGAATATACAGTTTTGTCTCTACAAATATAGTTGGCGTTAAAACCTAAAAACTGTCTCTACTTACTGCAAGAGCCGTTTGCGCCAAAGTGCTTTTAGCCACAAACGCTGCTTGTCTGGCGGCCGAATGCTGGTTAACGACTGCGTTGTTTGCTTGTTCGGCGGATCCTTGGGCGATATTTTTTAGTCCGCTGCCTACGCTATAGCCATGCCCGCCGCCTCCACCATGACTACCATAACCAGAAAAGCTCTCAAAATGTCCCGCTTCCGCTGTGACGTGGTCTTCTACTTCTCGCCGCTTTACCGGAACCGAATATATCACAGTAACTATAAACAAGTAAACTAAATTACTATCAAAAAGTATATTATAAGTTTTATCTTACAGGCGCAAGAAGCAATAATTACATAACGGAACATCCTGAAGGACCTGAAACAGTAATCGCGGTAGGTTTAAGGTGTTTTTAGCTTAAAATACGTGAATTTTTTTTATTTTACCTTACTAAATAGCGTACCCAAGATGAGGTGACTTTGATACTAAGCTTGATATGGTGTACACGATATTTATACCAATCCGATAAATTAGTTTCCCATCACATCAAACACGAAGTAGGAGATACCTGTCTTCGTTGATGGAACGCAGAGACTTTCCTGGAGAGCAAGAGTCTATTTATTGCTTCGCGCCTTAAAAGTGCACATTAGTTGTTACGGATTTTTTATCAGTATTAGAACATCCGGTTTCTCTGTGAAATACTTATGTCCAAAACGGATCACCTAGTCTAGACAAATAATAAATATATACATCCGGTTTTTAAAGCATTTATTTATTTTTAGAAAAGAAATTAGAATCATTAAAATAAAGGCTTTTATTTCACAAAAAAAAAGGAAAAAACAGCAAATATGCAATCAGTACAAAAATTTGAGTGTTTCAATAATTTGTCATATTTCTTTTTGAACTCTCAACAAAATTATGCATAGATTTTCTCGTAAAATACCACACATATAACAAGATTGTTTATTTCAAATATAGGAAGTAGAAACAAGGCGAGGAATGAGGAAACCAAGCTGTACCATACATGGAAATTAAATCATTGTTAAGAAAGATGGATAAAATCTTTAATTTAGTTCGTTTTCTGCAACTATCAAGTAAAGATTTGTGGTTAAAGCTTAACCCATCAGTGGCAATGATTCTCCAATGCACTTTAGTCATATTTTCAAAGAACAATTGCGTGTGTTACTGTCGAACATAGAATTAATTAAAATTTTAAATTACTAATATTAAAATTTAGATGGTAATGCATTAAGTTTATTCTAGTTAAGAAACACAAAGTTAAAAATTGAAGAGGAAAAGTGGCAATTCAATTGAATCGTAAGTTTATAGTTGTACAAATAGTAAAATATTTAAATCTTATTCCGTTATGATGAAATACGCTAGTGTTGAAAAAAAAAATGGACCACTATATATAGGTTATTTTTTTTCAAAATAATAGCGTTCCTTGTAAAATTACAAAATTTTAATTTTCTGAAAACAATTTAATGCATTGAAATATAAAAAAAAATATGAAAAATAACAAAAACTTCAAAAACTGTTTTTTCTTTGTTTTGAAATTTGTAAATACTAGGAATAGCTCGAGTAATTTAACGCATGGAACTTTAAAACAAATGTATCTTCTCCGAATAGAAACGATTTAAATAATCTCCGTTCAGAAACATTCATTTTGCAGTACTTCAAAGCGGCTAAGCAGGCAAAAAAGTCACTAAAGGTTGGCCACGTTAGAATCCACATGAAAGACGTGTAAGAAATTGTCATTAAGCTATTGTTCAATCATACTAAGATGAACTGATGTCTTCATTGCACTTATTATTGATAAATAGAATAGAAAAATTACAGAAAAAGATTTATTCTCGGAAACGTCAAAATACTAAGGTATGTAACATGTGTGCCAACTTGTACTGTCAATTCCCTAGTGTCAAAATTTCTTTTCTATTCTCAATTCAAAATTAAGATTTGTCGGTCCAAAAACCATTGTGTATCACACGGCCAGAAACTCTTTTGCGAGTATGAGTACGGAGTGATATTTGCAGCTAATTTCTTGTACTCTGTGTAGTTCTATTTAAATAAATGTGTATTTGTCTGGTGTTATTTTGTGCCGCGCATTTATGACAAGCTGTATATATGTAAGTTAGATTAAATATCTGATGAAATACGCTACAGTGTTGAAAAAAAAATGGACCACTATAGGTATTCCTTATAGTAATAATGATAAGCTTGGAATTTGCTTCTAAATTTTAACTTAACTAACACATTTAATTTTTCGTGTTTATTTTTAGTACCTGCGTAACTACATCGCAGAAGCATGAAGATATCTTCTACTCATATGTAACTATTTTAATGTCTTTCTATTTGTCTATTAAGGAACTATCTATAATAATATTAGTTATGTTAAGGGGGCGTACAAACATAAAAAATTTCGTTTCTGTCAAATAGGTGCGAGATTAACAAGCTTTTAAAATATAGATGGCGCGTCCTGTTTCAAAATTGTTTGGGCGAAAAATAATATATAAATTCGTATATTTGTGATGTAAACACATGGGATGTATCACGTGGTCAAGTCGAGTGAATCACGAGGTCGGGTGCTATTTTTAGTCATTTTGTGTATATGAGAGAGAAATTCCCTTTTTAGAGGGTAACTAGAGGAAAAAAGTTTTATTTTAGAGGGAATTATTACATGAAATATTACTATTATTATTATTGAATCAATAGAAATTAAAAAAAAACGTTATTTTTATTGTTTCTTTTTTGTATTTTGTTTTTTGTATCGGTACACTTATTTCAATTTATTAAAAAAAGTTGATAAATTTGTATTTACCGCCTAAAAAGCAGGAAATTTTCGTGTTGGCGCGACGCCGGGAATTGTCGATGAATGCAAGGCATATGAAGTTCGTATGTCATTTTTGAACATAAACAGATAAACATAACAAACGAGCGTGAAATTGAATCAGAGTAAAATTTTTTTTTTTTGTAAGGAGAATTGAGAGTGCTCGAGACTTATCCGTGCTTGCCTATTTACTAGATTATTTATTGGTTTAATAGAAAAAGCACTGTTGTAGGATATATTGATGAGAATCAACAGGTTGATGAGAATATGTGGCAAATGTCCATGTTGGTTATATTATCTCTGTTACCGAAATGAAATAATTCTGGGAAAAACTTGAAATGAGCCCAGTCGCTCTGAGGATCGCACTGTTGTGTAAGTCTAATCTAAAAGGCACTTATTGCGAGTACAAACGCATACTTTTTTTGTCAAAAATAATACATGGAAAGGTGAATTATTTCAACAAAATAAGTTAGTTGCGACAATTATTATTATAGCTATTATTGCTAGAAAAGGTCAATCTTTTCGTGATATCGACGTGTTTTGTGCAGTGGCATAACCTAAAAATCGCATCTTAAGAAATAAGATGTGGTCTGCAAAGAAAAATATATATTCCATGTAAATCTGCAGTCATTCAAGATCCATATAGCCAATACTACGATCCTCAAAAAGGCTGAGCTCATCTCATATTTTTTCCCAATTTTATCTAGGATATTTTCCTCTGGAGAAGATACAATAATTTATATCGCGAGGAATATTGTGCAAATGACAATTGCACAATGATTTTCTTAAATTCAATTTAGTACTTTGGAGAGACATGGTTTGTCGTAAGGGTGTAAATAAAATATTAGAGAATTAATTGCTGGAGGAGATGGAACACATAGACAGAGGAGATAACTGATAAAAGGTGGTGGTGAAATAATTGAATGATGATGATGAATGATCATTCGATTATTGATGATCATTAAATAACTCATTATTCCTTGCCGTAATTAAGTACTATTCTTGAATTTAGCAATTTCTGCATTATTATTCTTCTGACATGTATAACTACACTATTATTACTTTCTTTACTATAAAATATTTGTATATACGCAGTTTTATTTTTATTTGTACAGTACAATTGTAGCTATGAGAAAAAATAAATACTTTTATAACGAATTACCTTTCAATTGTGAGTGATTTTTATAAAGAAATAATTTGGACTAACGCAGTGAATACATAACTGGAATGTAACAATTTATCTTTCAGTTTTTTCCATTTATTTACAGAAATTTTCGGTATTATTGTTATTAATGAAAATGCAGTTAATCAGCAATGGAATCAATCTACATTTACTAAATAATTTTTTTTTTAAATTCTGTGGCGCCATCTTCGAATAAAGTGCTACACTTCTATGATGGGCATGAAATCATAAATTTTATAGGATGGCCCACTGTTTTACAAAATGCCTTTTCCTAAGTTTCTCCCAAATGAGTGAATATTTTTCAATTTTTCTTACACATACATAATATACAAAACGTAAGGATCATAATGACAATCTTCAACCGATTTTTCCTTTTTCGCCGTTATTCAATTACAGATCCTTTTGCTATTTCTTTATTATGATTAGTGTTAAATACAGATTTATTTCATAACTTAAAACATAATTAAATATTCTCATTTTTGAAGAAATTGAGGAAATTAAAAATGCAATGTCCCCACCACTTTTTGCCCACCCTTAACTTCAAGATTCTCCAATCTGTTAAAGTTGTATGTTTTGCACTGTTTTAAAATTCAATGAACTAACAACTCTACTATGCAAAGATTGCAAGCTTCTTACGGTCTGAAATCATTAACGAATTAATGTATATCCCCTAATAGCAAAATTTAAATTTCCCGCAATTATTCTAAGTAACTTCAACGTTGAAACATAAAATTACCCACCATTTTGTACTACATTCATAGTTATTTTAAAGCCTTTACGTTGAATTCACTAAAAGTTGTGGCGGGAAACTTAAATTTGGCTATTAGGGTCTGCTAATTATTGTAATAATTTTAAGAGATTTTTTTTCCCAAGAAAAATTATAAATGTTAAAATAAAATTATAAATATCTTTGTTAGGAAAAATTTCTCTTAAAATTATTACAGTAATTAGCAGAAATACATTAATTCCCTATTAATTTTAATAATACAATTAATTCTAATAATGAAAATCTTATGGACAAAAATAATTTATTAAAATGAACTTTATACACTATATATAGTTTAACTAAATTAAAAAAAAAATGAATGTTCTATAAAAATTTAGAGCCGCAATTTTAATAAAATGCTGTTATTAAAACCAGAACATCAAGATATAAAGAAAATCTATTGAGATGGACGGCTAGTTTCTTACGTAATCAATCATACATTCATAGTAAGGGCAAATGGAAGTTACTCCTGAAAGTTTAAAGAGTAATGGGTGGAGTTCCGCAGGGCTCTGTACTTGGATATCTGCTTTCTATGGCATACACCAGCGACTTATCTTCCAAAACGCAGAGAAATATTACTTTTTTCGTAGATGACACAAAATAATACTGCAATTCCATAGTTACAGCTGGACACTATTTTAACGGATTTCAAAATATTAGAAGGATGGATCAATGCGTTTAATTAAGAAATACGCAAAAGCTACTTAAGAGAAATTGACATAAAAGAGAAATAACATATTGTGTATTCGTTTGCATGGTACTGATTTGCATTAATGTTATCTATTTACGCTGAACAACTTGAAACTCAAGTAATTGTACTAGAAATTTTAACCTAACGAACATTTATTTCATGCAGTAATAGCTACTGAAATTGTAATCATAATCGAAGAACATAAAACAACCACAACAGGTATTGCAATTAATCCGTTTATTTATCAAACACTCAATCCTATGTAATAACGTGGAAGTCTGAAGCTATTCATATTAATTTAAATATTCGGCAATTATTTTTAGTAACTTCAGTTGAGGCATCTTCTACAATTTTGTACTACATTCCTACGTAATTTAAAGCTAAAGCCTTTCTATTGTATAAATTACTAAAACTAATTGCGAAAAAATTAAATTGGTCTGTTAGGATTTATGTAAGATTGTATAATACTATTACTGAATGATGTGGTTTGTTATGTATTACCATATAAAAATTGTAATGGAATAGTTCAAATGCGTTTCTTGCAATGTGAAAATCCGAATAAAAGCTATCAATATCTTATTCGAATCGTAAAAGGGACAAGAAGATTATCTGATGCTTACAAAATTAATTTTACAGTCATAATTCATCGGATCATTTCCTCCATATACAAATGTTCCTTTCAAATGAAAGCTTCATTAAGAGTCGCAAATTGACAGCAAATCCTTTGAACTTGGAATGAGTATACTTAATCATTTCTGAATTTAATTTACATAAATTATACAGGAATATATTACGCACTTTCAGCCATAATTATAATAGAAAAATAATAGTTTTGTGTCGCTTTCAACTACATACTGTATATACTAGCAGTATTTTTTAGAATTTATGTATTTTTTTAACATATATGTACCTGTCTAGCACATATCCTAGTTGTTACATGTCTGCGTAATGTAGCTGCAGTTAAAGAGGTGAAATGCGGTCGGAACATGTAAATATTTCAAATATTACAGCTGCACACTGAGAGAGTAGACTAGTCGCATATTTTTAAACTAAAGTACCACACCAAATGGGTTTTTATTCCGTCTTAGTAGTTTAGTGCAAGAAATAAAATTACACTAAAAATAATTCTGGATATTCGCACCGCATTTATAGCATTAAATCATAAATAGTTACGTAAATATTAACAGATATTATCAATCTGATTTTTTTTAAGGTGCACTAAAGGTACTGGGTGTGTGTCGCTTTTTAAAAACCAACAATGGGCTTTTATGTTAAATTTATACTTAGAATATTATTTTAATCTTACAAGTACTTATTTAGTTTAACAATTTTTTGCAACCACTTGATCATTTAATGATAATTCAATATGTATACCTAACATTCAACAATACAACAAATGTTCAAATAACCTTTTCATT
The DNA here is from genome assembly GCA_004143645.1 of Protaetia brevitarsis. Lineage (NCBI taxonomy): Eukaryota > Metazoa > Arthropoda > Insecta > Coleoptera > Scarabaeidae > Protaetia > Protaetia brevitarsis. The sequence goes on along the minus strand of RXPK01000868.1, from coordinate 45,566 downwards.
TCTCTCGATATCCTATAAAGAGAAATAATTATAAGAACTTTTTTCCCAGCTGGGACTAAAGTTTCCACCATTTGAGGGAGGAAAGTTGTTTTTCCTTCCTAGAGCGGAGTAAGTGACATTGACATGACGAAACTGTACATCTTATAATATATCACATTATTAATAGAGACATTAGTACATTTGACCCAGTCTGAGCTCATCTATGAGATAATTGCTAAATTATTAAGTTGTATTGAATTTAAATTAAACTATTATTAAACATTTTTAAAACAACGCTAACTTAACTGTCAAGTTAAAAGTTATTTAACAGATTAAGCTATCATGATCTATCATGTCACTCGCGGGTATATCTTTATTATTTTTAGACAGTTAGTTAAAATCGGACTAGCTGAGAAACAATAGTATTCAAACCGTATGAGGAAGGTGCTATTGAAGGCGCCTTCGGCTCGGTTTATAATATTTGCCAACATAATTTATTATGCCAGAAAATGAGAATGCTACCAATAATTAAACATATATTTCAGAGCATTATGCTTTTTCTTAATTATCCCGTATCGATGTACCTATTCAAAACATATACAGCTGATTCCGCTTATCACTCCATCTTCCATTTAAGAAGCTAGCGGTACTTACCTACCAATTATTGCCGGAAGAGAATTCATATTTGAAAGCTGTAACTTTAATTTCTAATAAGTAATATAGCGCTTTTGACTTACTACAATTTTATGCAATGATTACATTTCTATCTTATTTTAATACATACTATTAATAAAGGAGATAAATATACTGCACACGTAAAATGCAATAAATCGAAAACGCTATAAGATATTTATCAATTTGTACTCCATGCAGTTTGAGAATAGATGTTACATGTGGGTAAATTAAAATAGGAATCACTGCGTGTCAGAAAAACAAACTTTGCTGTTCAAAACCTACATTCGCAATTTTTGGTCACAAATTTGCCAGTTTCAGTTATTTGAAACTCCAATTACGGTTACTTATAAGAAGAAATAACAAAGTGTAACAAACAGTGTAACTATTGGTAGGTTACTTGAAGATTTGTCAGAGTTGATTTTGAAAGATAATTCTTTGGTTCATACCTATGATGAGCATTTCAAAAATCACTTATTAATATAAGATCGCCTTATAAAATACGGAAAAAAAACTGCTTTTGTATTTCGATTTTTTAACTATTTTAGTGATGAAGCATGTTAGTGATTTCAAATTTCCAATATTGGTAGCGTTTGTGTGATATATGTTTTGTTTCTGGGCGATTTTCATAACCTCAATTTGTGCAAGTCAAATTACTAAGCAGTTTTTCTAGTTGTGAAAAAGCAAAGGCATAATGGAGTGCATTATCGGTATTAAATTTAACGATTTCGTCTTAATCGCCGCAGATATGACCAATGCACACAGCATAATAGTTATGAAGACCGGTACGTATTTTGCCATAAGTAAATAGTTATGCACTTCATATACCAAATTTTTTTTCTTTCAGATGAAAATAAGCTCTACAAATTATCTGATAGTATTGTAATGGCTATCTCGGGTGAAAAGGGTGACACCAGCCAATTTGCAGAGTATATAGCGAAAAATATTCAATTGTATAAAATGAGAAACGGTTATGAATTAAGCCCAACTGCAGCTGCAAATTTCACAAGACGTAACTTAGCCGAAGCCTTAAGAAGCAGGGTAAGTTATATCATAAAGCTAAGTTATAAAAACTTATATTTATTTACATGCCTAACAGAATGCTTATCATGTGAATCTAATGCTGGCTGGATATGATAAACAAGAAGGACCACAACTTTATTTTATGGATTACTTAGCGTCTCTAGCTGATGTTAAATATGCTGCTCACGGATATGGTGGCTTCTTCTCCCTTTCCATCATGGATCGTTACCACTTACCTACACTAACTAGAGAACAAGGATATGAACTTATGAAGAAATGTGTGAAAGAAGTGCACGAAAGATTAATCGTTAATTTGCCTAATTTTAAGGTTCAAATGATTGATCAAAATGGTATTCATAGCTTACCTGATATTACTGCAAAAGCATTATAAAATGCTTATTTTTTTTATTGGGAACATTTAATTATAAAGAAAAATAAAAAATATTTAAAATATATTTTGTTGTGTTAATATATTCTAATCCACAATTCATATTTAGCCATAAAGAACTTAAAAGTATCAAATTTTAAATACTACCTATCAGCCTAAGAAAATATTTCATTCTGGTTGTTAAAGATTTTAAGGAAATTCCAAATAAAATATTCTAAGCATCTTTTTCAAGATAATTTTTTCTGCATAAAAGGGCAGCGTATATTAAAATTATAAAACATGATATGGAATGTGTCTAATACAAGCTAGGTAAGTCCCATTATTTTTTTTTTAATTAAAAGAAGTGCAAGTCTGAAACAAATAAGAAATGGTGCTCAATTTATGTATACATATTGGCAAATTCGAAATGAGATCTCTAAGTATATATGTTTTTACAATATAAAAAATAAGTGCAATTAAAATTTAACAACTTTCTGGGTAAAAGCTAACAATTAATTACAAAAAAAAGTTAAAACACCACATTCTTCATAGATTAAAGGTTTATAAAAGAAATTTCTTAATTTTTCTTTTTGATCTGGAGCAAAAAAGAAATCAGTTTATAGTTATAATTAAAATTTAGCAATATTTTATGCAAAGACTAATAATTGGAAAAAAGAAGTATAAAAGACCACATTTTTCAAAGATTATCTAGAATTTATAAGAAACGTAGTATTCATTTTTCAACTGCAATCTAATCAGTTTACATAATGTTAATTTCTTGTTGGATTTCTTCAGTTGACCTGAAGATGTCCCTTAGTGGATGAAACCGGTTGTATGTTATTAAAGAATTTGTGACAAATTGGACCATTTCCTTTCATTTACCTTGCTATTCATTTTTCTTTTTGTTAAAAAGGAATTTACACCAAACCAAAACAAGGATATGATCAATTTATGTATATTTATTATTGATACATTTCAAATGAGATTTTCTAAGTATATTTTTTTAAGAAATATTTTACAAAATGACAAAAAAAAGTATGAGAAACCATACAATTAAAATTTAGCAACATTTTTACGTAAAAAAAACAACTATAATAAAATTTGTTTATATGTTAACACATAAGTCACATTGTGCATAACAAATAAATTAACAGTTACAAAAATGTACACTAATTTTAATGATCTTCTATGCGGCTTATTTCACTTTTTTAGCTTCGCTTTGTTTGATCGGTTTTTCTTCTTTCTTGGTCTTTTCATTTTCTGCAGCATCTTCATACTTAAATAATATTGTAATATCTCCTTTGAATAGAGCCAACACTAGTGGTGTTCCCAAACAAGCAGGAACTAAATACAGTAAAGCAGGTTGCGCATGTTTAAAAACGTGCATGACAAAAATTGTCGTCATCAAACCCAGAAAATATGCGAAACATGTTGCATTAAAATACGTATTTGATTTCCTCTTCAAGCTATAGTCAAATCTAAGCAGCAATGCAATAAATATTCCAGGTATAACAATGTCGCCTAAGCCTAGCATTGCAAAGTTATTTGCAGAAAGTCCATTGGTGAGTAAATCTTGAGGGAATATTACTGAAACAAATAAAACAGTACAAAATCAATATTCTGAGGTTTGTTTTAGTAACTTACGTTTAATAGGTGCTTCAAAACTTTTAGCAACTGTTACCATAACATCAGTTCCAAACACCCAAAAAATGTCATAGATAAACAACCCAGACAATAAAATCAAACCAGTAACGACATTGTTTAAGTGTAATAATTCTACAGCATTCACTGCAAACGCTAAGCCAAATAGATTATTGGCAACCCAGTGCTTTTGAATCAAATACCAAGCACCGACCAGTGAACAACAGGCCAATGCCACAACATCATAGGAAGAAAATCGATAATTAATTATATCTTGGGACGATTCTCCTTCGCCCTGTTTGAACAATATATGGAATGGTATGTTAGGTATAGCAGCTGGAACAAGCTTACTAACCAAGGGGCTGAAATATAATAAAATAACACACGAACAACAACTAACAATATAATTTACCTTAACAAATGTGTTAATGCTAAAACACCCAGGAAGAAAAAGTACCCTGTTAAAAGTAAGTTTATGTACTCTTTGGAGAATAATTTAAACACTATATATAGAGATACGAGAGCACAGGAAGCCATAATTGGAAACATTGCAGCATCTCTTTTGGTCATTTTCTCTGGTTTCTGTGCCACAAAAATCGAGTTAATCATGTGAAAATACATTCAGAAACAGCTACGTATTTACAATAAAAATACGTTCAAATACAAATTTACACAGTATTGTAATGTATACCTTTTCCTTATGGTAATTCACTGAACGGTAGGATCCAAAAAATATCGGAAGAATTGCCATAATTACTAAACTACCATAAGCTACGGCCATCCCTTCGGGGGTACTTGGGGGTTTCTCGGTACCGTTTTTGGCACTTTCAGTGACATTTTCAGTCGCTTGAGCTAAGATAAAATTACAAACGTCTGCCATACTTTGAAATGAAACAACTTGAAATCGGCGACCGCTTAGTACACGTCATGAAATGTCAAACATATGCACTACGCAAAAGAAATTATTCCCTAATTAATCTAGGGATTTCATAGCCAACATTTCTGAAAAATCATTTATCACCATTTCTACCAACATGTTTTGATAAAACTTTTGTTATATGTCAATCGAAAAGTAAATAAACTTCCAAATAGGTTAAATGAAAACTTTTGTGATTTTTTATTAATCACGATGAACCAGGAAACCTTGATCTCTCCAGATGATATTTTAACTAAAGTACGCAGTGATTTCAGACCGGTAAATGTTGCACAGTTGTTAGCCTTATTAACCAGCAATAAAATAAAGTTTCATGAGACAGGCTCTGATACAAGAAGTTTTAAAATCGAATTTTACAAATCCGAAAATGAAACTTTCAGATGAGGCGATAAACTTAATAGGTAAAATTGCTAAAGTATTAGTAATAGAGGCGGCAGCGCGCTCGGCTAAACAAGCAAAACTTGAAAGGAAAACGACTGTAAATCTAGACCACATGGAAATAATGTTACCACAACTTGTATAGTATACTTAGATCTTTCTACTTTTATGTAAACTAATATTTTGATATTGCAGATGTTGGATTTCCCCTAAATCAAATTCATATATTTATATTTCAGGTTATATTTTGTATTTTCGCATGTTTATAAGGTATTAATAATACACAGCTTGAAGATATTTAACATATTTGATTTAAAACTAAAATAAATCCATATCATTACCAGAACCTAAATCTAAAAAGTCATCATTATAATCTTGACTTTCCCTAGAGTTTTGAGCTATGTTTGTATCATAAGGCTGATCGATTCCATCTCCACTATTTTCATGGCAATCAGTTTCAGGTGTGGGTGGGGGATTTGTAACATCTGCATCTTCCGATTTTTTCAGGGTTCTGTCATTGTCTGTCACCAATCTCTGCATACATAGTTCAGCTTTTGTTAGCAATTCTGGTAGAGTTTTTCTCGATTCAGCTGGAAATTTATGTTTTGAATACATATAGTAAAAAATCATTTTGAATTACGATGGATGATCGAAAAATAATTACAAAAAAATAATTATTCTAAAAGAAAACAATTTCTGCTGAAAAGCTCTGGAGTTGAATAGCGGGATTTCCCAAATATAATTTTTAATTTAATTAAATAAATAGAAAGATTTTGATTTTTCAAATTTTTGCTTTATTCTATCACTAAAATCTGCAATTATTAGAGCTGCAAATAAACGTAAAGTAAAAAAGGATAAGTTGCTTTTAATATCTGGACATAAGAATTTTTTTTACTATAAAAAACTCTTAGTAGACTCAAATCCATTTTCATCTGCATCCTAAACTTTAAAATTAAAAAAAATAAAGACTATGCTTACCAATTTGTTGTTTCATTTTATTGATTTTCTTCTTCTTCTTCTTTTTAACATCATCTTTATACCTTTGCCGCTCATCTTCAAAAATAAGTAAATGCTGATCACGACTTAAATTGTCATCATGTTTAATTAAAAACAAATAAACTCCTCCAGGAGTTCTTCGCCTGGATTGATTCTGAAAAAGTAACATTATTATAGATTTTACAAAATATACTTCTTATAATTTCTTCCAGAATCACAAGTATTACAGAAAATTTATAAATAATTTTGTACCATTACTAACATTCCTCCTTCTTTCTCAATCTTTTTAACTTCATTATAGGTCCCAATAGCCTTCTCTTTACCTGCCACTTTAACTATTCTTCCTGAAAGGATACATTAATGCTAGGTATATTTTAAATATCATAAAACTTGAAAATACAAACGTATTAAGTCCTCTTTTTCTTCACATAATTTATTTGCTAAATCCCTAGCAATTTCCTCCTCAGTGTTTTCAACTGAAACACATAAATTGAGTAAATTTCTAGGATTCCCTCGTACATCATTTTCCTCCTGCTTAGAATTATTTACTAATCTAATTCTTGAATTATTTCTATCATTTATGGTGCGTTTATTGCTTTTTCTACTTAAGCTGTAGTCGTAAGATTCCACATTTCTCGATCTGTCTTTTAATGTAACGTCACATGTGTTTAAGGTATCTGCGAGGACATCTTCTTGGATATGCGTACTCCAAATATTATATTTGTTTTGTCTATGTGATTTTGCAGGTGTTTTTACTTTAAATTTAATTTTTGGCTTCTTCTTTCTTACTTGAGTATCAGAATCGCTTCCTGAATCACTTGAAGTGTGTTTACTTGATTCATTATCACTTTCCAAAGTCGATGGAAATCTGAGATTAGGTTGGACTGAGGCATAATTTGCCGGCCTCTCTAAGGGGGTGTAGGTATCGGCATCCTCAAAAATCTGAAAGCAAAATAAACGTATTCATTACAGAGCTAGAAACTTATAGATTTGCTTTACTCTCTCCTTCTTCAAGCGCATTGTCTTCTTCCATTCGCTTTACGTCCATGTGTATTTATAATAAAATTAGTAAAAAATATATTCAGTAATAAAAGATATTTTACTTAATTAATCAAACACTACACAAATGAAATCAAACTACACCATACAACTTCCCAACTTGTCATTTTGACAGTTGATAGGCGTGAATATAGCAAACAGGGCAAACAACAAAATTTGAAATATATGTTCAGAACAAACAATACAATACACATTTTATGAGGGCTTAATACTTTTCTTAGTGTAATAATAATAATATATAGCAGAAGTGCTGAAATTATTATTATCATTTACAATCTGATTTATAGGAAATATAAATGCTTCAATATTTTTCTGTGCTGCTATCTATGCATTTCAGCTACTAATTAAAATATATAGGAACCTGTAATGTGAGTGACTATTTATTTTATTTTCCTGTTATTATATTATATTTGTCAGATTATAGAGGGCGCACGCAGTTGTCATAAATTCATTAACCTCACTTTAAAACGCGGTTAGGTTAGGAAAATGTGAGGTATGTTTTTCAGAGTTTTAAAAGGACTAAAACTTTCATCTTATTTCGGATATCGTAGGTGTTTTTCAAACATTTGTGTGCATAATTAGCGCTGAGTTTGAAACATTTGTAGCCGTTATTAAAAAAATGTGCGATCAACCCGTACTTAAGAAACAGAGGTACGATGGTCGCACGAAAAAGAGAAAATGGGAGGAACGAAGGACCGATAAAGGAGAGATATTCGAAGCTAAAAAGGAGAAAACCGAAGAAAGGATAAAACGGAGGAAGTATGCTTTATTGTTGGGTTATTCGGGGGTCGACTATTACGGGATGCAACGGCAAGTCAATTGACATCAATTTCAGTGTTTGTGCTTAATTTCACTTTATAGGAATCCCACAATGAAAACCATCGAAGAGGAACTATTTAAAGCTTTATTAAGTACCAATTTAATAAGTGAAGAGGCATTTAACCAAGTTCAAACAATACAATATCAGAGAGCAGCAAGGACGGATAAAGGTGTGTCTGCTGCACGACAAGTGGTTTCCGTTAAATTACGTATGTTTATTTAGTGATTTATGCACTTGCGCTCTTGAAAAAGAAAACTTTCAGCCGAAATAATTGAAATCGATAAGCTAAATGAATTATTGCCAGAGGTGATTAGGTTGTTCGGCTATAGAAGGGTGACAAAAGGTTTTAATAGTAGATTGCAGTGTGACGCAAGGACTTACCTTTATATGCTACCCACAATTGCCTTTTCGAAAATTAAAGAGGATGTGCCCCAAGAAGATTTTAGATTGAATGAAGCTTCATTACAAGAAATTAATGATACGTTAAATAAGTTTGTAGGAACAAAAAATTACCATAATTTTACTTCGAAAAAGAAAGCAAACGATCCAAGTGCAAATAGATATATTATGAATTTTTACTGTGAACCGCCGTTTATTAGAAACAATGTGGAATTTGCAGTTATTAAAGTTAAAGGTATTATTTTTATTACATTTGTTACATGTGAAATATATTTTTCACTACTTAAATTCATTATCGTACCTTTTTATAGAGCATCCACTAGCTTTTTGTAAGTACAGGTTCTTATGAATAATATGTTTGTCCTGTTAGCCTTGTTAATCTAAGAACTTTTATATTTTAGCCTTTATAAATATCTGTAACATAAAACATTGAAATAAACATGTAGGCTTATTTTCGGAAAAAGAAAAAGAAATACTATTTTTTCTTTAATTTGTTGTTTTACGAACATATAATACGCATCCAACTTGTAGTTCAAAAAACTAGGAAATTATCTTTAAAAGTATTTTATTTTGGTTACTTTTTCTCATAATGTACTTTATATCTCTCATGATTTCTGTACTTACATGTAGGCCTGGATGATCTATAGGTTCAAATCACTTTTTAAAATATCAAAATCCCTTTTAGGCCAAAGTTTTATGTTACATCAGATTCGAAAAATGGTAGGTTTAACTATAGCATTAATAAAGGGACACGCATCAGAAGACATCTTCCAAAAGGCTTTTACTACTGAAGATGTTAATATACCCAAAGCTCCAGGTTTAGGCCTAGTATTAGATTTCGTGCATTACGATAAGTATAATAGACGATATGGCGAGGATGGTATCCACGAGACTCTCGAATGGAAAGAATTGGACCAAGTTGTAGAAGACTTCAAGGAAAAGTATATATATCCCACGATAGTTGAAACGGAAATAAAAGAATCGTCAATGTCGAATTGGCTGCGAAAAATGTGGGGGCACAGTTATGATTTTACAGAAGAAGAAAAGGATAATGGGGACAATGACGAAAATAGTGATGAAGAAGAGCGCGCACAAAGTTGAAGAATATTTATATGTACCATTTTGACGATTATGTACTGCTATACTTATTATAACTTAAACTATATTAAAACATTTTTTGATATAATTAAGGTTGTTTTGGCTTTATTATGTTTGCTCATTATATTTTTTTTTAACGAAACTGAATTTACTAATTTACTGAATATAATATAGGAAAACTACTAAAAAAATACCACATTTTACAATTTTGCATCTATGAATATAAAATTTGAGAATTATATTATATGAAATATGAAGTGCATTGGTGAAAGGATACTTTATGGTGTTATGGCATTGTTTATATGTGAAAGAATTCCTTTAGACTGTCTTCAACTGTTGAAATGGCCCACGGCATAATTTGCGCCATCTAGGGGATTCAAAGACACTTCTAGAAGGTTGAATTACTATGTAAACAATACTTATTGGAAGAAACCTTTTTTTAAGCTATCCACAGAGTGGGTTCATTCATATGTTCTAGATGGCGCCCAAGTGAATGTTTAGCGACTGGCGGAAGGAATTTTTGAATTATTTCTTTTTTTTTTTGTAATGAATATTATCCCCCTTGGCAAAATTGAAATTTCCCACAATTATTCTTAGTAACTTCAACATTGAAACGAAATTACCAATGGTTTTGTATTAGGTTAGTAGTTATTTTAGCGTCTTTCTGTTGAAGTTACTCAAAATAATTGTGGGAAATTTAAATTTTGCTGGGTAGGTATTTTATTTTTATTTCTTTAAACCGTAAAATAAGCATTTAAATATATTTTATAATATCATGTATGATGCAATAAAACGTTGAGCAAAAATCTGAAGTTTATTAACTGAAGAAAATAGTTTTAAATTTTTACAAAACTATATGGGTTATAAAACATTAGGTTTCACCATTATAAAAGCAGACAGATGACATTGAACTTATTTTTTTAAACATCGATGTTTTTCCAGTAAATATTTTTTTTCTTTTTTTCTTACCAAACATCAACCTTTAACCCTTTACTAATAATATATAAAAGTCTTTTTCTTCTTAATGATTCAGAGGATTTGTGATGTTTACATTTTCTACCACTCCTCTCATGAGTGACGTTTCAAATGAACACTTTTTATCTCTGCTAAAATAATTTTTGCGATTAAAGATTTTTAATTACCATTTTATAATAACAAACGAATATTCTATTTCTAAAACCAGATAAATGGGTAGTACCCCTAATAGCCAAATTTAATTTTCCCGCCACTATTTTTAGTGAGTTCAACGTAAAGGCATTAAAATAACTGTTAATATACAAAATGGTAGGTAATTTTATGTTTCAAAGTTGAAGTTACTGAGAATAATTGCGGGCAATTTAAATTTGGCTATGTGGGTACTTTACGGTTACTTTACATCGAAAATTTGATAGTTGTTGTCAATGTATTGAAACATTACCATCACCACAGATAAGGCTCCTTTATCTGTGCCATCACCATTAAAATTGCCAGATGAAATAATTATTTCGTAACGATAGAATAGAATATATGTAATGTAAAATAACAGTACAAAAGTCAACACCTGATAGGAAGAAATTAACTGATCGAATGTCTTATTCATCTCTGGTTTAGTTACCTATATTTACACTTGAAATTATAAATATATTGTATAAAATTAGAATGCAAAAAATGTATAAATAATCGATGTAAAAAATTACTAAAAATTTATTTGCCTAGGAAACTATTATAGCTATTATAAAAGTAAAGTGAACATATGGTTTATAGAAATCTGTTACAGCGAAATGACTTAGTTTGGCTATGGTTACACAGATGGCAAAGCAATCAGTATATTATGAATTGGAAGAATTACAATTTAGAAATTTATCGTCATAACTATATTACTAAAATCACAAAAAGCATGGATTATAATTAGAAAATAGACAACTAGAGATTGAAGTTGGAAATGGTAGTAATATCGTTTTGGCGATAGATCTCGCAGCACTAATTGCAACAGACGATTTGTAGTATTAGTATTTTTAATCCATAGTAAGTAACTCATTAAACTTCAATAGCGTACCTATTTTAATTTTACCGATAATTCACATGCACACTTGTTTGAATGTTGGTTACGTAGTGATTGTAGAGAGACTGTGTAAATACTTTTCTTGTTAGTTTCAAACAATAATAAAGAATCAAGAACACCCTAGTAAACCAAATTCAAATTTCCCGCAATTATATTTGGTAACTTCAACTTAAAGGTATTCAAATAACTATTAATCTAATACAAAATCGTAGGTAATTTTATGCTTTAATGTTGAAGTTACTAAAAATAATTCCGGGAAGTTTGAATTTGGTTCACTGGGCAAATATATAAGTGACATCAATCAGTGAGAACACAGTTTCATTTTTCAAGTTCAGAAATAATTTGTAAAAAGTAGTAGCACAATTAAAAATCCACCTGTATTTACCTCTATGTTTCTTTACATTTGATATTTATGTGTGCATAAAAATAAAAAGACTCCTACTAATTCAGTGATTAATCAGTTTTGAGTATATTGAAAGGTGGCAACCCTAATCTCAGACCTACTGCTTTCCTCTTCTAGCACTCCTACCAAACAAGGATATTTTTGAAAACTTTTCAAGTTGTGATTTAGCTTTTATGGCTCGTATTTTGGCTGAAGAAAAGACAAATGAACATATCAGGACCAAAAGGAAAACATGTCGTAACAACATTTGGGTGCATGCAGTCCTTGTCAATAAAAAGGCGGAAGGAAAGTTTTTTACTTTGTGCAAAGCACTCGTTGATTACGAAGACAAATTTTATAAATATTTTCGCATGTTAAAGGATAAGTATGTTTCATATTGTAACATAATGAACAAAATTGAAGTCGACATCTCAAAGCAGAATACAACATTTTCGAGAAGCAATTCCACCTATTGATTCATTTCAAACATTGCCTTCAAATACAAAAGCCCAACCATCAATTTCTAAAGTCATTTTGATCTGACCAATACTTGTTCATACACGCGATCAAAGGGCAGCGATCGCTTTGATCAACATATTCCTTTCGTGAAATACCGCCACAGTTTAAACCTTATTCACTAGTTTCACTAAGTGTCGGCGCCTTTGATGTTTTGTTTACTAGTTTAAGGAAATTCGCGATGGCGTTTGCGGCTATATTTGCAACTAATAATTGCAAAGTCGGTACGAAAATAACTTATATACTCAAACAGACTGACAATTGACAGAAAATCGCACAACATCAATGCCACTCCTATAACAAAATGATAGAATGGAATGGCTTTGTAGGTTAGATTTTTGCTTGTAAACAATTCAAATAGTTTTAGTTGCTATTTCACCCACCTGTGCGACACTATTTCGATCACTGAGTGCAATTTTACTTGTATTGCACGTGCAATACACGGAATAGAGCATGCGCTATTTTATTGCACGCAATAAAAAAACTGTAAAACGGCCTTAACAATACAAAATGCATGCAGCAACATTTGATCTGACCGTGACAAGATTGTGATCTGATTGTTACTTGACTGATAATGCGAATCGTTCTTTAACCTTTAATGTATTGCTGCAGTAGTTACCAACTTAAAAATTCCCAAGAGGAAATATTACATATTTATTTAAACTAGTTCGCGCGCTGAAAGATGTTGAGTTATGGCTTTAACATGCTACTCGACTATGAACGTCCCAAGGCGTTGTGTTAGTTGTGTATAATGCGAAGTAATTTTACTATAGGTAGGTATGGAGGAGAATGGCTTTTGCTATTTTAATTTATAGCGACCACACCGTTGTATAAGGGCTGACAAACGGTGTCTAGCAAAGTGTGGTGAAGGTATAATATGTTTACCTAAACTTGTCCGTGTCTGAGAAACATAATTTATTAGGAGAATCCGCCTCCCAGTGCAGTTAATTCATTGTCTGCCACCAGTAACGTTTATACGGCGGTGACAAATATTTCACTTCATTGCGTTTAGGAAATACAACATTCTTAGATACAAATCATTGTGAAGCTATATATATTTATACATGTACATATAAGAAACGTTTTTAACTAGTTTGAAATTTATAAAAAAAAGGTTATTACATAAATATGCAAGTTCTAATTAGTATTAAGTACATTATCGTTCTAAAATATTATTTTTCTTGAAATATGTTATACATTGCATAAATAATCTTTAGTTCCATATTGCATCACCATCTATCATTCTAAACAATAAAATCTTTAAAATCTTCGTTATTCTAAACTTATTCAGGTCCTCTAACAATAAGAAGCCTAAATGTGGGCATCAACGACTACAATATTAAAGGCAAGTACAATACCCTTTCACTATGTCGAGGTATAACAAAGCTGCGACTAACGACCCAGATCATCGTGTTTTGGAGTCTATTGTACGTGATTATACCGTATATAACTTAATTAGTGAATTAGAGACTAAAACTTTGATTAACAAGTCGAAACACAGAAAACTTTTCTGTTTAGAGACAATATTATTCGATTTATTTTTCATCAAGCAGTGTTCAATTTCAAATTGATACTCAATATAAGTTGATCATCAATATTGTTAAAAAAAAAACAAGCAGGGTTATTATAGTCTTCAATATCCTTATTATATCGTCTTGAAACCTTAACACAAGTCCCTGACAAGACTGTCAAGGCTCTTCTGTAGCTGGAGCATTGCAGACAAAAATGTTAAATAAATATACTGGTTTGGAACACGAACACCTTTCAATAGGGGCATATTGTTTAATGAGTGGAGTAGGCTACATACAAATTTCAAACAATAAATCAATTTTCTTGACATTCAGTGACATTGGCGTTCGTATTGTAATTTTCCTTCATTTATTTATCTTATAATTTTTTTTCAAACCGTTTGTATTTACATCTAATATTACCAACAATAGTATAGTAACACTGACTTAGTTCAAACCTTCATTACAAACATACGGCATATACCTACACCCTGCTACTATCTATAGGAGCGGAATTGACAATCTTTTTGAATCTCACCGTACATCTGGGCATAAAAATTCCACGCAGTCAATTATAAGTCTCGCCTTCCATTGCTATACAGTGTGTCCACATTTTGATGATCAGTATTGGTATCTCGGATAGAGCAACGGTTAAATGAAAATGTTTTGCAGAATTCAATAACCCTAAGAAATATCGTTTTAAATTTAACCTAATTTTTTTTAAATTTTAAGTTATTTTGGCAAAACCAAAATTTCTCGATTTGAATGAATTTTTCTCAATAATTCGATAATCCTTAATCTGACCGCTTTTAAAGCTTTACATTATTGAGACACTTTTTTAAGACAATCTTTTTGGTGTAAGGAAAAATCCCCGATTGTCATTTGTTTTGAAGTTATTAGCGCTATTTTTGTTTTTCATAATGGCGGCCATTTTGAATTTTTAGTTAATTAGATAGTCTTTAAAGAGAACTTTTCAACGATGTATAACATAGTTGAAAATTTTTATTTATAGCGGAGATATTGACAAACAAAAAATAGAATTAATTTTCTAATATGAAATTAGTAGGCTATGAAATTGAACACCGATGGGAAATGAAAGCTGATAGATGTGTTAATTGAAGGTAATACTGTAAAATAACTGAAAAGATATCGACGGTTAGTTTCATATTAACAAAACAGATTCTCTAATAAAATTAGGAAGCCATGGAATTAAACGTCAGTATAAAACAAAATGACAAACTGTCAAAGTACAATAAATTAGCGCTACAGAGATTAGTTGATTACAATCTTGTGTAGTCGTAGTTATTTTTAAGTAATTATTGTTAAATAATTGTTGTTAAGTATTGAAGTTATTGAAGTATTGATAATGACATAAAAATATTCAAATGAAGAAAATGCGTCTCTATCTAAAGATGAGGCCTAGCCAATCCGCTCTATGTCCAAAATTCTTTAGTAACTGAGCTATAAGCATTTGAAGTTTCAAGTAATTTTGCTAGTGCAAATACTAGGAGCTAGAACTGCGTTCTGGTGCTACAGTTGTTGACCTGAAGGCCAGCAGCAGCACTGAAGATGTCTCTTGCGAGTGTGGACGAAACGTCGGACAAAAGAAAATCCAGGACACTGTCCCAGCCCAGAAGCTCAGCAGAGTGTGGTATGAAAGCACGTGTTAAGTTAGGTACCGTTGTTCATTACGTTGTTATTAAAATTTCATGGTGGTTGTGATTAACATCAATTAACTCAGCGTATTTATTATTCATTTATTACATTAAAAGAAAGCACCTACTTTACCGACAAGACAGATGACAGAAAATACTACTAAACTATAAGTACAGCTTTAATTTTAATTTTTAATAAATCTCGAAAGCGTTGTCCTACAGTTCTTGTTAAAACTATCGCTTGATTTGTTTTTTTTTTATATAGAATAAATTGTAATTAACAATTTCAAGTGTACTACTTCTGACTTATCATATCCAATTTGAAACCATCAATTAAACTAATGATAAACTAAAACAATGGCAACGTATCTAGCAAATGTAAATAAGATCTCCTAAAAATATTTACCTATAATGGTTCCTGGAACACTTTTGAGTTTAAAATCATAATACTATGTACAAATACGTAAACTTCGCAAGGAAAGTCATTCATTACGATTACGTAGCTGATTTTCCACATATTCGCAACAATCACTGAATTCAGGCCATTCGCACATATTGACTTCCCGTTTAAACAATAAGTGAGCGGCACAATTTTGTAAAACAGCTACTCCTTGTGAACAGTGCATAAATTGTCTGCAGTTATACGAATATGACAACAGTCCATCCACGCTGCTTGGACATACACCTACAGGATCTGATTCTGCGACGTCGTCTTCTGATCGTTTACACTTTAACTCGTCGGCAGAAAAGTAATACCCAACCGGACATTCTAGAAGTGTTGTTTCGTTGTTAGAGTCTATTCGTATAAAAGCGTTGGCGAAATTTCAATTTGTAACGGAAAGACTATTTCTGCTCCTGGTTTTAAGGTGTAACCGATGCATACAGTCAGTGCGATTGATACTACAAATTTGTACGGTTCAATAGAGTCTTAAGATACTATAACCATTAATTGTACTTACTGATAATTAATTCCTTTCCGAACATTTTATTATAATTGAAATGGGTGAAGATAATAAGAGAGTTGAGAAATTTTAAAACACTACATGTGAAAGTTTGTCGACAACTAATTATCGGTCGATAATGATAGAGATAATAAGTGATTTTCAAAATTGCTATTTGTTCTAGAACAATAAAAGTACTTTGAGATTAAAAATGATTCGATAAGAATATAAATATATATCGCATACGCCATCAAGTTTCGCATCGATCAAATAAAATGGATGCTATTAAAGATATGCTTCTGATATCAATATTACTCAAGGATTTATGTGTGCCGAAGTTTAAGTGAATGAAAAGTTGAACATGTTAAGTAAAGCGTAGAGATCAAAATTTTGACAGGGGTACACACTATTGTGTTTAAAGTAAACTATTTCAGAAACTTCGTTGGGCTCATGCTAGAGTAAGTTTTATAAAATCGCATCTATACAATAGAAGCATATTCGAACTTCAAACGTACGAAAGCAAAGTAGATAGGAAATATAGCCTCAATAGAGGTAAATTGTTAACTGCAGCGTATACACTCTGTACATATGGTCAATTACGTCACAATGCGCATTTATAGAGTTATATATATTAAACAATAACATTTCGTAGAAACACATACATAATTTTATCCATATCTAGGTTTATTAGACCTGTAATTAAACGCGAACTTTCGAAAAGTCACGTAAACGTTTGGATATATGTGTATTGTATATAACACAATCGTTTCAAATGAGGCATTATGTCTTGTGCTGCGTAAAATTGTAGTTTAGTATGTCATTATCATCTCTCTGAATTTGTTACACACCATTTTCTACGCAAAAGCACCTTTTTTGAGAGATGAGAAAAAGAGAAATTATTAAAAACGTGGGATGCAAGGGGTACTCCCACCTTACACCTCCTTTGAACCATAATTAGGGTTTTGTTGACGAACATACTACAATTTGAACTTTTCTTAAAAGTTTATAAACAATAACACACATAACAAACATATTGTACACAGTAAACGAGGCACACCAAATGACTGCAGAGTCCAATAACCAATTGTTGTGGCAGGTATTCTGATATGGAAACTTTAACTTTGGGTGTTTCCTGCTCAGGGTTACATACTACAAAATTCTAGAAGGTAATACGTTTATGCTACCTACACTTCTGTCGTTTCATCTTCTTTCTAAGTTTGGGTGTAATTTTCAAATGTCAATATTAGAATTAAATAATCAATGTTTTTCTGCTGACACTGTTAATAAGGTAAATTTTATTATAAAAATATTTAACAATGTTAACAGGAAAACATTAATTATTTGATGATTTTCACACTGATGTGAATTACAATTTAAAGTCAATACTTGAATGTACCCATAAATTTGTATAGAAAACGAAATATCAATAAAAAATGTTAATTTTATTTACTTAATTATTTAATTTCATCATTGTATGGAAATAAAAGTAATATTTTAAGAATGCCTAAGTGTTAATTTTAATTTATAGTTAAAGAAAAATATGAAAATATTGCATTATTAAGGTCATAACTGTTAGAAGATTTATCTTTATTTAAAATAATAAGGGAGGAAAAAAATTGAAAAAGGCAAAAAATGTACACATCAGCGAGACGTAAACAAAAAACTTTTAACCTTTGTTCAGAATTTTCTTTACATTTTCCGCTAAAACCACTGCTGTGGTTTTGGACTCCGTGACCCATACAACCCTTTTATCGCTGAGGTGTATTTTAAGTTGCATATTATGGTTGTTGTGATTTCTTTGTCTGTACAGCTGATTTTCAATTTACCGAGAATTTTCACACTTTTGTTCTGTTTTGTATAAGTTTAGTTTAAGAGTTTATTGTATGATTTTATTATGTAGTGTCAAGATTTTTTTTGAATTAATCCAGTCATTCAAATGTCTATTGTTCGCTTGTGCTGATTTTATGCGTATTCTATTAAATATTGTCATTGTAATGTTCTACATCTGCGTTATACAAATTTTGAGAGAGGGATTTTTGTAGGAAACGGAATTGTAGGGTTTTGTTAAACACTTCCTTGTTCGACTATTGATGTAAGTAGGCGTATTTCTTAAATCATTGTTGCCATTTTGTTATTCATTTAGTGTTGTAAAATTTAAAATTTTTCTTTAATATAGTCATATCAAGGAATCATTATTGTAATAATTGTTAATGTATTGAAGTGTACACTTGGTAGATATAAGATCAATTATTATTTTTTTATTCAGGAAGATTTATTTTAGTTTATTTGCTCATTTATATTTTGTAAGAGTTAATTTTTGTGTTAATCTATTCTGCTGTATCATTTTATTTTTTTCTGTATCACCTCGTTTGGGTGAGCAGAAGCATTTTTCTATCATTTAGCTTTTTCATTTTTATAAATTTTTAGCATTTGTCCACGCTTAGATTATTTTAATTTGTGAAACCACGTTGATAGAAATTCAAAGGTATATTGAATAATCTTGCTGAACAAATAAAACCTTTTTTTACTTTGCGTAGGAAATAGCATTGTCTTAAGGCCCGTTTTACATTATGCTTAATTTAGTATGAAATTTTGTATAAAATTTTATTTTGAATTTATAAAGAAATTTACCTGCATGTCATACATAAAAAAAATTACATTTGAAAATTGGTACAAAATATTTGAATATGTCTATTTGATATTTAAAGTAAAGAATTTAGTATGAAAAAAGTTATGAAAAGGATTAATATTACCGTAAAATGGCTGACCAAGAAGTATTGCTGTTATGGCTATCATCTTTAAATGTAACTATGATAGCTAGTAAAATATTATGTAAAAATTGGATAAGTATGTGACCTGAAGGAAGATGCATTCTAAACTTATTAAATTCGGGATTAAGGACTGACGGTCCATTGTCGAACGATTTGACGAACTTTGCCAATTTCCTCATTGTCTAGGTGATCTTGACGGACGTGGATAGACATGGATCTGATAGATTTTACTTCTTCAATTATAAAGGCGCAAATAGTCTAGTAGTACTTAGACCTTCAGATGGTGATTATAAGCTTATTTCTAGAGTTCTACTAAAAGCTTAAGCTACATCGATATAGATGAAGTTGCAGAGAAAAATGTTGAAATTTTGGTAAAGTGCAACGACCAAGTGGCCAAGTGGATCTGCTAATTTTGCAAGACAAGTTAGGGATAAAATATGATTCTAAAAATAAAATGCAATTTCTCATATGTATCTATCTTTTTGTATAGATTATAAAACTGAGTATGTTCAACAAATTGTTATACAATCAATCAATTTTAACCTTATATAGGGTAGTTTTGAATACTCAATCAACAATTCAACCTGCTGACATGACCACGATATTATTCTAAAATGGATGGTGATACAGCGATATACGATAGACAACAGAACTTCCTTATGCTTTGACTCTACAACAAATTACATCGTGTATTTTTGTGTTGTCTATGTCAACTTAGATTGAGCGATCTGTATAGTACGGCAAACGCCGACCTATCCCACTGGACTTAACCAACAATTCACATATTGCGCACGCATATTTCGTTTGTAAAATTAATGAGAAAATAGAACAGGTTCTAAATATTTAGTACAAAATTTCGTAGGAAATTTACAAATAAATTTTTCTGTATGATACTCTTTGAAATATTTAATAGCACATTTATATCAAAGTTTCATACTAAATTAAGTATAATGTAACACCGGCCTTATCTTAAATTAAAGTCTAGTGCAGTTTCTGTTTTAGGCCAGAACCTTTAGTTCAGGATTTTTTTCTACACAATTGTATTTTAGCCCGTTTTGTTGAAATAAATTTATTGTTTAATGGCGTCAATGGGTTAAAAATTCTGTTCTTTTATTTAATATTAAACGTTTTCAATTTCTCGTATAATTAAGAAAGTCTGACTTCATTTACTCACAATTCCCTTTTTGTGGTTAGATCAAACTTTTAATTCGCGAGGGTAACTCTGAGATTAATAGTTCTTTTGTTTTGTTAAAAATTCTTGAGCTATAGCTAATATTTTTCTTTTTCATTTTAAAATCATTTTAGCACTTTTTATTTATCTCTATTAATACACAGCAGTTAATCTACGGATTAATTACTCGCAATAATTCCTACTTTTCCGTGTAGGTGGAGCGCGCGCTTCAATCATTAATGCTCGCATTGCGTAATTACAATAAATTCGAGCCGTATTATTCTGTAGCACCGGTATTTGCGTATATATTACCATTTTTCTGTCGGAAAATTCAATTCCTTTATTTAATTAATTGGTACAATCTCGAGAACGGTACGTTTTCTTCTGTTTTTGGACATTGAGCTGTCGTCGCAAATGCAAATTTCCAGGGACTTTGTGTATATTCCATTCTTATCCGCGTTCTTCCTTGTTATTAGACGGTTTCGTTTTTTCCAGCAAGGAAAGAATTCAGTCTTGAATTTTTTCATTCTCCACCTTCCTTCATTTTTTTATTTATTTTAGGCGGTGGAAAACGCAAATAGAATCTGCGAACGGACAATATTCAAATGGAAGTTTGGGGAAGATAAAGGTCGAATAAAAAACAGGCGACGCGTTAATAATGACATTGTTCAAACAAAAACCTTTTACATTACTCCCGCGGTTGAACTTCACCTTTAGCATTCTCAGCGTCGGATTGGCGCAGTAAGTGCGAACCTCACCGCCGGGTAAAGAGGCGGATGATGATGGCGGAACACTAACTTTACCTCGTTCCAATCTTACGAGCGACATATTTTAAATACTGACGACCATGTCGTAAAGACCGCCATCGCAGTCACGGATCGTCCTTCACGAAGCTCGCGCGCTCCGTGGAGTTTAAATGAAAGTTTCGGAAGTCGTTTGCTTTATTGCTGATTATACCTGGAGAATTAACCGTTTTACCTGTAGTTTTTCTTCCTCCTTCGGAGTGAATGTTAAAATTTTCTCTAACCGTCCGAAGAAAGGAAATCTGAGTCGGAATGAATTCCCATCCACTTGATTTTTATCGAGGGTAGTAAAAATTCGGAACGAATAGGAAAGTTTGGTGAATTTTCCATGCTTTTAAGTTATTTTATCGATGGAAAGTTTAAAGCTGCCAACTACGAGTGCAGAATAAAACAGTGGGATTTACTAATTTTATAGAGGTTATATTGCTAGAGAAGAGAGAAATAGGAACTAACGCTTTTATGTGCATCATTGAACATCTTGCAATGTTAAAATTGATGTATACTTTTCTATTTATCTCTTTTGACTGTTATGCTTCCTCGAAATTCTTTCTTAATCTGAGGATTTGCCGAAACTCGTACAGAAACAAGAAGATATCTGAGGCACTAAAATAATCAAGTAGCGCTAGAAGTCATATTTCTGTTTATATTGCTTGGTTTAGTAATACGTTTATACATGCAGAAGTCGTATTTACCAGTTAAGAATATCAATTCCAAGAATATCTTTAAAAGAAACGATTGTAAATCGATTAATTTAAAAAATGAATCATAATGAGTATTTCGTTTTATGAGTTTAGAATCTATTCAGCATCTTAAATAGTTCGAAAAGAGTTTATAGGTTAAGTTGTAGAGAAAGCCTTGTAAAAGAGTTAAAATACCTGCTCAGACCAGTTTTCCATTTAAATTTGTATTTTATGAATCTACAAATATTTGACATTCAATATACGAGTAAAATTTTACCTGATTTCCTTCATTATCGGTTATTTTATTACATCACACTTTACTGTCTACAATCATTGAGAATTGGGGGCAAATACTTACTTTTTTCCCAAACTTCTACAAACAGGACTTTGTACAGTTCACGCAGTGGTCACACTGTAGAAATTTGGTGATTCTATCTAGTTATCGTTATTCGAATCCTTTAACGACCTTGAGATTAAAAAAAATTACTGAGATTAAAATTTTTATTGACATTAAAAAAATCATTAACCATTAATCAATTCATCAATTAATTTATTATTTATCTTTTTAATTATATTAAAATAGGTAGAGTCCACTGCGATAGAGAATGGTACATGACGTCACATGCGCAATGAACGAATATTGGTAGCCGATGCCTCATTGCTAGGTAACAAAACAGTGGCAGCCTGTAAGGGGGCGTAATTGACGCCAGGTTTTAATATTGAAGTACGCGAGATTAATAAAACAAAACTCCAATATAATATAATACACACAAACGGAGTATATCTAGGTATTATCATTTCATAGTTATTTGAAATATCTCTTGTTTTATCGCTCTGACTAGCCAAAAATTCACTGCTGTTAACCAGTCTTTAATTTCTTGACAGCATACAGCTAACATACTCTACAGAATGTTCTTTTGTAGTTTTACACGTGCACTTAAAACCTGATGCACTGCTTCGTTCTAAATGACATCTAGTTTTGCAGAAAAGTCAATTAATTTACGAAAAATTATTCAAAAAGCATTTAAATGCTTTAGATCGCCCATATTTTAGTCATTCCGTCAGTAAAAAATAGTAAATAGTAAACATACAAGAAACACAACAAGCCATTTAACACATCGCAATCTGCAATTCACTAAAACTTTTATAAATTTCTTTGGAAAAATGTCTCGTAAAATTTCAGCTGTGTAAGGTTTAAGAACCGAGTAGATTGTCCAAGATTTCTACATTTATTTTGTAAAATATTATTTATACTGTTATCAATCATTGTCATGATCATGAAACAATAATAAAAACCACGTGCAACGATTCACGTACCGTTTAGTACAATGCGTAGTAACTAACAACAATTTGTACTACATCAATAGCTTCACTCGAACTGCGGGCACTGCGATGTGGGCTCTCGTAATTATAGCCCACTCCCATGTTGCTTTCGTAAGGCGCTCGGCAATGATCGGCGCTCATCGTTGCTTGCCCATGATTCTACATAGGAAGATTTTATCGTGTGGGCTCGCATTTGAATAGCCCGACGTTGCGATTATTTTTGCGATAAAGCGCTAGGTGACGTTATTATGCATTATAAGTGTTAATGTGTTAATAGCAAAATTATGAAAGATATATTTATATATGTGCATCTTATGTTGTAATTATTTCTTATTTGTCGGAGTTGAGAAGGCTCTAGCATGATCCGCCACTGATGAGGTAATGCAATGTTTATAGTTGACGAGCCCAAAAACAATATTGCTTTGTATTAGGTTATCAAATATGAAGCTAGATTTATATTAATTATATTAATAATAATTAATAAGAAGGCACATGGTTTGATTACAAATCTTCCTCCATTCTTCTCGATCACGTTTTTCCTGTGCCATTCCCTTATTCCAATACTCTTCAGATCCTTTTCTATCCTCTGTAACCATTCCGTTCGTGGTCTGCCTCTTTCTCGTCTTCCAGTTATTCTTCCCTTTAGTACTTGTTTTGTTGGCCTTCCACTGTCCAGTCTTGTCACGTGTTCCAACTACCTCATTCTTTTTATCCTCACTACATTTGTTATCGATGGTTCCCCGTATAATTCATGAAGTTCTTCATTTGTTCGTCTTTTTCAAACATCATTGACTTTTTTTTCCACCATATATCTTTCTTAACACCTTTCTCTCAAAAATTTCCAACGACAATTTTTCCTTCTTATTCGGCTTCCATGCCCCTCCTCCATAAGTAACCACTGACCTTATTATTGTCGTGAAAATCCCTTTTTTTATTTCGTGAAATATTTTTTGATCGTAGAATATGCAGTAACCCTCCCATACATTTTATACCTTTAGCAATTCTTTCTTGTATTTCTACTTTTTCCTCTCCTTTGCTTGTTATTGTGATTCCTAAATAATTAAAATTGTTCACTTTATTGAAATAGTATTCTGAAACTTCAGTTCTTATTTTAAGCCCCTCATTTTCTATGTGCCCTCCCATTCCCTTCACTAACATAAATTTTGTTTTACCTTCATTTAGTTCGAGCCCTCTATTTTTTGCCGCCTTTTCCGTCTTTTTGATTGCTGTAATCAAGTTTTCTTTCGTCCTTGCCAGGATTACAATATCATCTGCATATGCCATTATTTGGTTCCGCTGGTTGTATATTGTGCTGTTCGTCAGGATCCCACTTTCTTTTACAGCTGCGCCCAAGATGATATTAAATAATGTAGTGGATAGTGGGTCACCCTGTCTTAAACCTCTACTCACTTTAAATTTTTGTGATGTTTTGCCCTTTAATAAATATCTTGTATGTTCTGTTTCAGTCAGAGTCATTTTTACCAATCTAATAAGCTTTGCCTTTATTCCTAAGTTTTTAATTGCTACATATAGTTTTTCACTTTTTATTTTATCATAAGCTTGCTTAAAATCAATGAACACCATATAGAGAGATAAATTTTGATCTATACTATTATCCACAATTTGCTTCAATATAAACACTTGGCCCGTGACTGATCTATTTTGTCGAATACCGCATTTATATTCCCCCAACTTCCTTTCTGTGATAGTAGTAGTAGTTCAGTAAGTATTCGTTTGTAAATATCGGGCTTCGAAAACTGCTTCTTTTTCATTAGATATTAGGCATAGATAAAAATCGAATAGTCAACAGCTGCTTTGCAGCTAAAATGAAAAAGCACACATAATTGAGGGGGTTAAAAATCAGAATTATATGTCCTTTTGCATTTTAAATTTTAATTACAATAATATTAATAAAAGCATCTTATCTCACATCAAACTACATATGTAATAGATGAAAACAATGGCATTGTTTTAAATCAATACTTTTGCTTTGGCAGTTTTCACACAGAATTAAAATGCATATTTCAAATTTTAAAACTAGGAGAATAAAATGAATGACATTAATTTGATTCCCACGTTGGGCGCCCAAATAATTTACTTCCTTTTAGAGCTGCTTTCAAGATTAAAAGTGGAGACACTCCAAGACGTTTCGAACCGTGAATATAAAGTAAAACACCCTGCGTTTACTATGTTGTACGAATACCCTATTTATTATTAAGGATGTAGACGCGTAAACATTTATATCATTAAAAATAAAACCGTTATTTTGTTCACGCGTGCATTTAAGAGTGAATGCGGCCCGCCGAACACACCAGTAATCCAATAAAAGGCAAACACCCGTACCTTTTATTAAACCAACACCTTTTTTCCTCATTGTTGGCGCCGAAATCAATTTATCCACACGTCCTCACCATACAAATAGAGGCGTTCAGGCGCTCGTGCCTGCAGGACCACTCCAAGTGTTTACCAAGTTTTCTCCTTTCTCAGACAAAGAACAAAGGCGTCGGGCGA
Organism: Protaetia brevitarsis; assembly: GCA_004143645.1. Taxonomy (NCBI): domain Eukaryota; kingdom Metazoa; phylum Arthropoda; class Insecta; order Coleoptera; family Scarabaeidae; genus Protaetia; species Protaetia brevitarsis. The sequence continues at coordinate 19,898 of RXPK01000868.1, read as the reverse complement.
GGAGAGAATTACGCAGTCTATTATGCGGATATCAAACCCGTGAGGTGGTATTTAAGGGGCTCCCTTGATACGGCAACAGCCAAACATAACGTCGTTTTGGGGGAGAGTCATCGTTTTTCGAATATGTATAGCGCAGTATAGGCCGAATGGTGGTGCGTGGGGCTAGGAGAGCGAATATCCAAAACGTTTTCGATACCTATCTGCTTTTTATGAAGTACTCTAAGGAGGACATATACGAAGGCGGTACATAATTTAGTCATTTTTAGACGGAACATATGTGTATATTTCGTTTAAAATGTAGAGGCAATGTGTAGGGTAGTCACGTGCAAATGTATTTAGAATGCTTTTAGAATACAAATATTGTATTTGAAAAAAAAATGGGGCATACCATTAATAGTGTTAACTGGTCCAAAACACAAAGATATTTTAATGTACACTGCGGTGGAAGAAATGTCGCGCACATTTAGTACAAAAAATTGCAGAGCAGCTGAATGTTTCACCCAATACGAGCTACAGAGTTTTAAAGAAAAATAAATATCAATCCCATAAGTTGAATGAAGCAAATGAAGTTTTTCTTAACGACAAATACGACATATTCGACTTTTGTGAAGCAGTTATCGAACGTTCCTAGCTTTTTGACTTTTCAGTAATTACAAAAAATTATGTATGTATTAAACCAGTTCATTCTCCTAAAATATAATTCAATGGTTGAAGCAGCCAACAAGCTCTAGTACAGTGACTATCCTCACTAGCCGTCACTAGTAGTAGCTTAATAGGACATGGAAAATGTACGAATGTTGTCGATACAACCAAAAAGCTGTGTTATGTATACAAGTTTGAAATTATTTATGAACGAGAAGTATGCACATGTTGGAGGACATGGAAGAAGTTTTGGTCAAACCAGTTGCAATAGTTAATCGTGACAAGCAATATACCATTAGAGGATTCAATTCTACACCACATGATGTAAAAATATACAGGGCGTTCCATTTGAAAAAAAAATATTTTTAATATTAAGAAGTTACCCCAAATCAGCCCTAGGTTGTGGGGAAACCCTATATGATTTTGTTTACTTTTTATCCCTTTGTTAAATAGTAGAGGACTCACATCCTCCACAGTCAACATAAAAGCTCCCTACCTTTTACTGTATAGATGTTACACGCATTTAAAGCATAATATTTTTTTGAGCTGTTTTTTCACAAAAATCAAAATAACAAATGAAACGGTAACCGATATGTAAGCAGATGTTTTATAAAACTGGCTCTAAAATGACCAATAAAACCTAAAAATGCACTAAAAATATGGGTTTCTATTTATAAAATAAAAGTTAGCCATGATCTTCGATGTAATCGGAGTTACGTTCCTAGTTTAGGGTTAAGTGTTATGTAAGTATTATATGTTTAAAGTTTATAAAGCTGTGTATTAAATAAACCAAGAAAAACATAAAGAGTATATATTTTAACGTCCTGCCCAGGCACAGAAGTAAACAAATACAAAGCAATTGAAGAAAAAATATTTTCAAATATACCGGGCGTTCAAGAAGACTGAGTTTTTTCATTATAGCTCTATTTTTGCTTTTAGGAATTTTTTTTTTTTACAAAAGTAATAGAATTGACTGCTGCGTAACCTAAAAATATTTTTAAATATACGGGGTGTTCAGGAAGACTGGGTCTTTGAATGCAGTTCTATTTTTGATGTTAGGAAAAAAAATTGCTACAAAGGTTTTGTAAAATGCAATGCCGCATAACCTAAAAATATTTTAAAACATACAGAGTGTTCAGGAAGACTGGTTTTTTTCATTATAGCTCTATGTTTGCTTTTAGGAAAAAAATCTTTTCTACAAAAGTAATAGAATTGAATGCTGCATAATCTAAAAATATTTTCAAATATACCGGGTATTCAGGAAGACTAGGTTTTTGCATTATAGCTCTATTTTTGCTTTTAGGAAAAACTCTTTTCTACAAAAGTTGTACAGATTTCAATGCTGCATAACCTAAACAAATTTTAGACTATACAGGGTGTTCCAAAAGTAAGAACAAATGAAAACCACTTAAAAAGTACTGCACATTCTAAAAGTGCCAACTTCTCTCGAACAGGGATCGACTTCAAAAAAACCACCTTCCTAAAGTACCACCTTCCTCACGGACTAGATGCGCAGCATCTAGTTATATGTTTAAAGTTTATAAAGCTGTGTATTAAATAAACCAAGAAAAACATAAAGAGTATATATTTTAACGTCCTGCCCAGGCCCAAAGGTACATTGTGTCAGAAGTATAAAACAAATACAAAGCAATTGAGGAAAGAAAAATATATAACCTAAAAACAAAATGGAGGGAAACTTACTACGGTTACCAGAAGCAATAAACATGAATAACCCGAACTTAAATGAAGAACGGAAGAATTTTGAGCAAAAGTTTGACTTTTATTTAATAGCGTTTAACAATGCAAAGGCGGAAGAAGTAAAAAGGCGTACTTTTACTAATTTAATAGGAAGTAGCAGGTTAGAAATATTCAATACATTCAAGTTTACAGAACCAGAAAAAGACAAATACAGTAGTCTGCATTAGGAAAGTTTGACGCATATATTGCACTAAAGAAAATATTATCTTTGAAAGATTCAAATTTAACCAAATTATACAAAAAGGTGAACAAAATATAGATGGGTTTGTGCCAGAAATTAAAACAGCGCATCAGAAATCATCATTAACATTATGAAATCAATTTTTGCAAGGTTTGACGTTCCTGAGAAAGTAATTACGGATAATTTAAGAGTTTAAAACATTTTCATCAGATGAATGGAGTTTTAAAACTATCTTTACTACTATGTTCCACTTACAGTAGAATGGATTAGCAGAAAAACTGTAAATGTTTGTGAAAAAAGCAGCAGAAGGCAAGACATGATGTAGCCTTCTTGAATTACAGAAACGCTTCAGTACATAACTTAGACTTTCCACCAGCTTCCACTTTTTATTAACTAAGTTGATTAAAACAAGATTACCATGTTCATCTAGTATTTTAAAACCTAAATTAAATACAGAGGTCTTCAGGAAAAAGTTTAAAAGAAAAGAGAAAGATAAGAAGCATAATTATAACAAAAATGCAAAGAAAAAACTACCTGAACTTAAAATAAGAGACTATGTAGTGATGCGGCATACAAATAATTGGGAGAGATGTAGTAAGTAATATGGTTTATTACTATGATAAATCAGATGACACTAATGTAAATAAAAGTGAAAAGATTTAAAAATGTGCACTCGTTTTATAAAATAAATGAGGAATTATTTTACGGGTAATTTCAATAACTAGGTAACCAAATAAAACAGTTACCTACAGACGTTCCTACGTGTTATGTATGCAGTCCTGTATTATATGTTTGAGGTTTGTTAAATAAACCGCAAGAAGCACATAAAGTGTATATATTCTAACGTTTTTCCCAGGTCCAACGATACAAGATATGTGTTGTGTGTTGCATTCTCTTCAGGATTACTTTTACTACAGCTGTACCACTAATACAATGTATACATCACATATACGTATATGCTATGTACATACATACATGATATCGTATATATCAAATTTATATCACATCTAACAACAAACTACCTGCTTACGACTACGTATTCTCAAAGATGTGCCCAACGTTTCGCCCGCAGCGGCGATGGATCGATTTCTATCACCTAAATGCTTTGTCAGGATATCGTACCGGTCGTATATTGTCCCGTTAAGAAAAAGGATCGAATGTAAAGGGAATTCTTCCAACGACATTTTGATATTTTATGTATGAATTCTGTAAAATGATCCTCCCTCTCGTAAACGGAAGGCGTTGATAGTGCTAGAGTATATTTCGTTGTTTCCACATATTTATGACGTCAATTTCTTTTTTGGATTTCGTATACAGTCTGAAAAAGAATTAGACGTGGAGAAATTCGACAATATCGGCGGCCTAGTAAATAAACTTTAATAGATCTTTGGGAAAATTGGGTCTAGGGAATCGTTTTTCAGCGTTTAGTTTTATTCACTGATAAAAAGTATCTCGTAAACGAAAGAAATACCTTTTATTAACCTGCACAAGGTTGGAAAATACGTCATTACTGAATGAAAAGTGATTCTCATGGGTGGAAAGTGACGTTTCTGTCAATAATCGAAACATCAAATGTTACTTCAAACCACGACCTGCTTGATACCTTTGACAGTTTGCATTATACAACCTGACGAATCATGAGTTGCATGTGTTGACCGCTGGCGCCATCTACCGGATGGGAAAATGCTAACCCTTCGGTTGACAGAATTCTGACAGTAAAATGTCAATCTAAATTTGAATAATAATAATAATGTTACAATGACAAGTACAGAAGTTAATATTTACCAAACTTATTTTGATTTATGTTTGTTTCGTCAAAAACTAAACTATTAACGGCCGTTTTCATAAAGATGCATCTAAAGTCACTTTAACCAAATACAATATAAATATATATACACAGAGATTCAAAATGATTGTCAATTCCGCTCCTATAGATAGTAACAGGGTGTAGGTATATGCCGCGTGATTGTAATGAAGGTTTGAACTAAGTCAGTGTTGGAACATAAGAAAGTAAACGGATCTGTCATAAATAAGGAAAACGTAACCTATATTTGAACTCGCATTATATAAACGACTATGAATTGGTGTTTCTGGTTGTAAAAATGAAATGTAATTAATTTAACTTTACTAAATTATGATTTTACAATTCAGTACTAACTGGTGTTTAACTAAATTTATTTATTACTTTAAATTATAACATACAATTAGTATAATTATTAAGTGACAAAACTGCATCTCTCAGTTCTTCTATGGTATGCATGCGGTTTCTATAGATCCTATTTTTTAGATAGCCGAACATGAAGCAATTTAATGGGGTTAGATCAGGCGATCTTGGTAGCAATCTTTGTGCTCTAACGAACCTGTCAGCAAAAAACTGTTGAAGATATTGGCAGGTTTGTCGAGCAGTATGTGCTGGAGCATTATCGTGCTGAAGATAACCTGCTTCAAGCTCATTTTCTTGTAACTCTGCAATAAACAATTCCAACATCTGTTGGTAACGTTGGGCTGTTACAGTTTCCTCGAAGAAAATTGGCCCTATTATTCGTTGCCTAGACATAGCTAACCAAACTCCAACTTTTACGGGATGCAATTGCGTTTCTCGAAATTCGTGTGGATTTTCTGTAGACCAGATACCATAGTTTTGCAAATTGATATAATCTGTTAGATAATGACAATATTCCAATCGCCTATCGTGATCTAATGGTAATAATTCCTGTACCGTAGAAACTTTATAGGGATGAAAATGTAACTTTCTTTTGACAGCTCATTGCGCTGAAGTGTATGATAAGCCTATAAAATTATAAAATGTAATAAACGATTTCACTTAATGTTGATATTGATTTTTTACCTGTTTGTTGAGCTATTACCACAGATAAATTCCCTTATTTTCTTACAGTATTCAGAAATACTATTGTTGGTGATATTAGATGTAAATATAAACGATTTGAAAAAAATTATAAAATAAATAATCCAAAGATACTACAACACGCACGCCAATGTCGCTAAATGTCAAGAAAATTCATTTAATATATGAAATTTGTATGTAGCTAACTTCGCTCATTAAATTGGTAATAAGTATAGATAAATTTTTCCGGAAAACAGTTTTTTTTCTTACGACAATCATTTTGAATCACATGGTACATGCAAAGAATAGTTCCGCTGGCATACTATAGATGTCCCAGGTAGGCTGATTTTAGAAAAGTGTACAGCCAAACAAATATTAAACGTGATTAAACGTAAGTGGAATTTTCCGCTGCACAAACGCGTAAAAATATAAGATAACCGGATAAGAGTCGGTGCGAGACGAATGAAAGTGGTTTAACTGCGCGCGCAGCGAAGAGGTAGAGCATTCATAAATGAATTGTCATTTCGCAAAATTGTTATGAAATTAATATTAAAAAGGAGTTAAAACAAGTAACAGTTCAGTAAATACAACAAAAACCAAAACACACATATTGAATCAATGGATTAATATTCGATTTATAATGAAATTAAAACATATTTTTGTGTTAAAGCGAAGCTACCCATGGAATATTTGCTTTTATTTATTTCGTCAAATGCCTATTAACTTTTTTATAGTACATATTATATCTTATTTACCGCTGTTGATTTATTTGCGGGGATAAAATATTTTTGCATTTAGTATATATGAGTACTATGCTTGGAGAATGTAATCAAAATTGTTTATTGGTTTCTAGAGTTTATACATCCAGGATCAAACGGCCCTATTGATTGCTTTCTATTTTTTTCAGCTGCAATTATAATTCTATTAACAGGAAAACCAAAATTCTATAAGCAGGTAAAATACTTCAAAAATATTAAACTATCAACGATAAAAAGAAATTCAAATTCCACGTAAACCTTGATAAAACTTGTACTTGGATCGAACTTTAAAAATGTCTCTTGATCCCTTAAATATTCACCGAAGAAAGACAGAATAAACGTCAATGGATGGAGGAAGTAAAAACTTTATCGCTGAAGGATTATTTCGGAAAGAAACGGGTAAACCTTGCCTGAACAAAAACTGTATATTAAGTCTGACAATAATTCAAGGAGCGGAAAGGAGACTCTCACGAATTGCATAATATATTTCCTAGGACACACCTATAGCGATAAATAAATTCCCGGTGCCGGAGAAAACAGGGTAAAGGATATAGGTTTAAAAATTGGATTAAGGTGAGTCTCGCAGAGAAATATCGCGGTCTTTTCACTCCTCTCTAAATTATTTCACGTAGGATCAGCATACGTTTTATTTATAGTGCTGTAAACTGGAGATAAATATTATTTTACAATTTTTGCCGGTTTCCTAGTTGTTTTATCGCGTGAAATAATAACTTTATGACTACTCGAAGCAGCTCGAAGGCCCATTATTTGAACGAACGTTGTAGCATTTTGTATTTCTTGTTGATATTACTAAAGTTATTTATTACAGAGTAAAAAAGAATGATTAACTTACAAGGCCAATAAATAAACGGGCAAATTCAGATTGAAATAAAATTGTACACACTGAAACACTACCTTCATATAGTAACAACCAAAGATTTTACATAGATAGCTACACACAGAAAAAAGTTTTCTATTGTCAAGTAGTTCTTACACATTTTTACTAAATGTAAGATAGTATTTTCTTTATTTTAGAGAATTTACTAGATCCGAGTTAATAGGTGTCCTTAAATATAATAAATTATTTTCTTGAAATTTTACTAATATCAAAACAAAATTTATTTGTGACAAATGTTATCTCTCTTAAAACAAGTACATATAATTTTTATAAGGAATAATTCACTCTCTTACGATTTTTCTAATATTGAGTGATATGTCCTTGACGCAAGTAACATAAGTTTGTTGTATTCAGAATAGAAAAAAAAGTTGGAATGTGGAGGGGCTGTAACTTGGTTTTATCCAGTATGATCGAGTTTGCATTTCGATATTAGATATTTGCCCTGTGCGTTACCTAAATCTGTTTGTCACCTGTTTACAGTGATTTGAATAACGGTAAGTATTGTTATAATATAATGCGTATATATATAGTTACGGATATTTTTATAAATAGATGTGTCTGAAGAACAATTTTATATTCGGCTTCAATATAAAGGCAATTTTGAGTGGTGTAGGAGATAGAAACCGCAATAAAAAAAGGTTAATAATTGATTTCATTATGTATGAATATGTAAGCCTTTACAAGCCTAGTAATTGTAGAAATAGTTACCACGATGTACTATTAGTTTCTATCTATTAGAAGAAGAGTTCGTTTCGTTTTGTATGTTAACATAACCTAAGAATTATTCTTTAAGAAAAACATACTGTAAATGTAGTACCTAAATAAATACTTTTTAGTTGTAAAGTTATTCGATTTGTATTTTTTTCCTTACCTATGATTTAATAATTCACAAAATAAAATTTAAATAAACTAATTTTATTAATATGTTAACTATGTATACTTGTAATTTATTTCGAGTTTTTACCTTAAAGTATGTGGTGTTACATGGTAACAATACAAATCCTATGTAAGAAACAACGTATATTATAAGTAAGATACAAATATGTATATTTAGCCAACGAAAATTATTATCAAGCAACTAATCCTGCATAGGGTCCTCTGCCAGCATAATTAAAATTATAATAATGTATTGGGTTTGGTCTTGCTGTTTGCAAACAATTGAGTAACATTTCGTCATGCTGCTGGCTTTTTCAGAATAACCAAGCATTCAGTTATTTTTGACGAAACTTTAATCAGTTTTTTGCAACCAACAGTACTAGACTAAAGGTTATCGCACATTAGTCCGTCACAAAACAGCACGGTGCGCCCCGTCAAAAAAACGGATAGAATTAAAACAATGCAAATGAATGAACAAGCGCCCATTGTACCAGCATACATAGCTCAGCGCAATGCTATTGGTTTTGTGATGGGGCGCACCGTGCCGTGCTGCGACGGGCTAATGTGCGATAACCTTAAGAATAAAAACACCATTTTTGTTTCTTGATTTAAAGAAAGGAATCCTTAAGTTCAAGTAAGTACCGTTTTCATGTTTAATAAAATAACGTTTGATTTAAAGGTATTAGATGTTTACCACTAGAAAACGACAAACTAATATTAAGCTCGCTTTGCATTTATTTTAAGGAGAGGCCTGGTTTATATCAAATTTATTTTTTCTCAATTCAAAGATCTCATAAGTTCGAATTAAATACATAATATTCTTGAAACCAGTTTTTTTTTTTATTTGTTTCAAGTAACCAGCTTTCCTTTGTCTAAGGACATTAAATTTCTTCAAACAAGGAATTAATTTCTTGGGATATTGAGAAAATAATTTTCTTCGTCCAAGAAATTATTCATTTGCTTATATATAAGAACGATAAGTACTTCAGTTGAGAAATTCTCACTAGATTCTAGAAATTACTTCTCTGTGTGTACAGGCTGGGCTAATAGTGTGGAAAGGTAATGTAACACTCATTCTGTAGAACATACAGCAAAATATAGACATAAGACCTATTTGTTTTTAACGAAACACCCTACATATTTTAATATTGCATTGATGTCGCTTTACGAATATAAAAAGGTTTTTTATGCTAATTATGCAAACAGGTGATGACCCTACACTGTGGGTATAATAAAATGTGATAGTATAATATCACGTTAACACAAGTTAAAGTGGAATAAAAAAGGAATAAAAGAAAATAACAAAATACAGGGTGTTCCATTTAAAAATCAGAAATAAATAACACTTAAATATTAATACATTTGTCCTTCTATAAAAAACATCCTGCAAATAATATAATTATAATTTCCTGTCTGTATAATTACCAAATATTGTTCTGAAAAATTAATATCACGGCTGTTGTGATACAATACATGCGATCCCGAAATTTTAAACGCTTTCTTGAATAACTTGGCAACCCAGCAATCAAAAATAAAAAACTTTTAATATTCGTAAAGCTACTTAAATGCAATATTTAAATTTTTAAAAATATATAGAGTATTCCATTTAAAAAAATGGGTCTTCTAGCGCTACTCTTCTACTGAACACTCTGTATACCTTAGGCCATCGAGAAATATGGGTTCCATAACAATTGAAATGATCCTACTCTAACTAAATAACTTCCCTATGATTTTTAATAACAAAAATATAATACAGTAGCCTCGCGACCATATGAATACTACTTTTGAGAAATGATAAAAAATGTAAAATGTGATAATTTCACATAATCGCGAGTCTACTGTAAATCAGTCAGCTATCAGTTATTATTAAATGCGCCCATGGAACGACTTTCGTTATCTCCCAGCATTTGCCAAGGACACTGATTATATATAATATACTTATATAAAATCAATGGCCACGGAGTAAGGGAAAACCATGGCAAAAACCTTACTCTGGGAGGATCTGGGAAGAAGTCCCAGACCTTATTACTGATAGCCACAAATTATTATTATCCTTCTGAGTGCCGAAGAAGCAGCCTCCACATCTCCTCAAATTCCGACAGCCTTGCCGTTCTCGCGTAGCTGCTCCCTTTTCACGAATTCAGAAGTTGAACAGGAAAGATGATGACCTAAAAAACAAACAAAACAACAGCAGTACCTATTCTAATACTTACTAATAACTTAATCCTAATTATTCTAACCAAGAGTAATTAAATAAATATTTAGATTTTAAATATTTATAGCTTAACACCAATTCCGACCACTAAAGAGCACAAAATATTCATTTATAAGCGTGCTACCCTACTAACTATCTAAATATCATGCCGTAGCCTATCTAGTTCTTTAGCAACATTACTAAAAAATTCCCACCATTCGATCGACTCATTATCTCTAATATCTGTTTCGCGACGCGGCCAATTTAACCCCCTAGCTAATGCCCTAACCTCCGTACGCGACCGCCACTCATCAGTGAGTGGACATTCAAATAAGACATGCCCCGCTGTATCTACCCCACCACACTCATAAAGCGAATCATTAACCCTACCAATTCTACATAAAAATGATTTAAAATTACCGTGACCTGTTATTAATTCTACCGCCTGATACGACAAATTAACCCTCATTTCCCTAGAACGTGTAACGCTACCGATAAATTTCCTAGTCCACCTCCCATTTAAGGTATTATCCCACCTACTTTGCCAATCATTATCAAGTTTATCCCTAAACGCTTTTTCCCCTAGATACCGCCTCTTTCGCTAATTGATCCGCCCTCTCATTACCGATTGTACCTACATGAGCCCTAGTCCAAAAAAGTTTTATACCCCCCTCGCGCAACATATCCCAAGTATCTAACAACAAATCGGTCGGATTTTTTAAATTCCCTAACGCCTCTAATACAGATAAGCTATCTGTTATAATTCTCACGTCCCGCATAAATTCCCATTCGCGCCTACTATAAACTACTGCCTGATTTATTGCAACTAATTCTGCCTGAAAAATATTGCAATGATCCCCTAATTTAAACTGTTGATTATGTATTTCAATACCCCTATTATAAACAACAAAAGCCGCCCCTGTACCACCCTCACACTTCGACCCATCCGTAAAAATTTCTAAACCCTATCGAAAAGTGCCTATGAATTTATCATAACTAATACTTTTTAATTCCGCGGGATGAATTCGCCCCCCTATATCTACTCGCCTTTCTAAATCGCCCGGTTCTAATCTAATTCCCGTTGCCGTAATTAAACCCTCAAACCCTATTTTATTCGCATCCCTACGAAATTTAAGTTCCCTCAAACGTAAATCTACTGGTAAAATACCCGAAATAACACACGCCGCGTCTGCCGAAATAGATGAATACGCGTTCGCGGCCCTAACTGTTAATAATCTTTGCGCCCCGATTAATTTTTTAGTTTCTTTAATTTTACACGCGTCTGCCCATATCGCCCCCGCGTACAACATTGCCGGTTCAATAGCGCCCCTATAAATAGTATCCGCCGCGTTACCGTTTAAACCCCACGTAAAACTATATGTTCTTCTTTGAAGAAAGGGATATTTATTTCTTTGGATTAAAAGATCCTTTCTATAAGCACAGATGATCATTAATCGTCATTACATCACTCCATTTTGACCAAAAATAACCATTTAACTGTATGGTACAAGTATATACCAATGATGAATCAAACTAATAACTAATAAATATTACATTCAAATAATACAACATCTACACACATAAGCTTAAGTATGTGCACATAAATTAAACATTACTGGAGATATTAGCGAAATGAGAATACGTATGTGTATGAGTTTGTATGACACATAAAATATTAAAAATTTTTGGTAGATTGTCAGTGGATTTCCCCTGTATGAATGTAATATTTAATACAGGTATATACAGATAAAATCAATCCACTTGTTCAGTTCGGATGAACTGCTTGTCTGAAAGGCATATTTCCCCAGTACACAGCTGCGATAGCATAATACAACTGCAGCATTAATTTAGCAGTTTAGATCAAAGATGTATTCTAAACTCAATTAAATATTGCCCCATTACCTGATCAAATCGATTATTTCCAAACTGTATGTAACAAGGTGCGGAAAAAAAAGTATAAATTAATAATACGTAACGTAAGTAGCATACGTAAGTAGTTCGTTTCGAAAGATGAAATTTCCATCTACCTGCTTTTAAACAAAATTGAATTCGCGCTTAGCGACGCATAGAGCCTTGCTTGAAGTATCTTAAATGTAAATTCATGTCGGCAACTGCCTGTTCCAATTTAACTGTACAGTTTCGAGATGTTATGTGTCATAACTGAAGAAATCTCATCGGAATTTGTACTATTGCAGCGTGACGAATACACGTACAAATATTTCATAAACTTCTTGACATTCTCAAAAAAACAAATATGGCATTTAAGACAGAATGCTACGAAAAAGCATGCCGATAATATGGCACTGCTCGTAAAAGGCACCTTTTACTAAGATTTATGCTACGGTTTTGTTGCAGTAAATATTCAGCGACATAAATTCCAAAATTTTGTTTTAAAATAAATTATTTTTGAGTCATCTCAATAATGAAGTCACCCAGTGACGGCTGGTGCATACGTCACAGATGGGGCCAACAAAATGATTGAAGTTCGTGTGCTATCGTCGGAAATACGAACATGCTACGAACTTATACGAAGAAATTAGATTATTGTAATGGTCCATGTAAAACGCAAGCAACAGCCGCCGCTGACGTCACCAGCTGATATGGTCGAGCCAATAATCAGTTAATCAAACGAAGGAAATTTTGTCATTTATTTACTAGTCTCATCAAGTAATGCCTATAATATTTAAAACTACAAAAATTGCTGAAATAGCATTTTAACTTCTGTTTGCTGAGCTTAAGTTTTTAAGTTTCAATTTCCAAAATCTTGAAGTGCCTATTGCATACGATATTCACTAATCAGTAATTATTATTTACCTATGCGAAAAAGTAATCTAGGTAAATATGATTTATAAATGGTATGCAGTAGTACTTCTGAAAGTAAAGCTCTGTTATAGCAATTTTTTTATACTTTTAAAGTTATTAAAAAAAAAAATGTTATTTCCTAATTTCCTATTGTTTGAGTGCTAAATAATAATGTTGGCGATTGTACATTATGTTAAAAATTAAATGCGAATGGAGGGAGCGGTTTAGGTAGGCAACCAATCTTACCAACTCATATATAGTTGTGATCCGTAATGGACAATGCTTTTAAATTCTAATATTTAAATTTTTATTTCATTGTGTACTTAAGGCCTTTCTTGCCGAATATCCTTAAATCATATTTATAAATATATAAAACCGCGCATTTTATTATAAGTTATTAGTATACGAATAACTTTCCCTGTGTTTGAAACAGTTTCGGGACGGGTTTTAAAAATGTATCTGTGTATTTAGAGGTAGTGGGAGTAACAGCTGTCAAAACTTGACGTATTGTGAAATGAAAGTGACATTAGTATGTATATTATTGTATTTACAGTTTAATAATAATAATAATAATAATAATAGTAATAATAATAATAATAGTAATAATAATATATATTTATTCAGCATGCCAATCTAACATTGGTTTGAATCGTCATACAAAACAAAAGTACAAAATTTTTTTAATTTTATTAATTTATTGTGAGAAAATACGAATAAGATTCACGTGGACGTATTCAAATAACAATAATTATTCAGAAGAAGCAGATGTGGTTCACGTACGTATGTCAAAAACATAACAGACAAAAAATGCTCTGCAATAAAATCGGTTTTGCATCAATGGCTGCGTCGTTTTTCGGAAATGGAGATATTTTTATAAGCAGCATTAAATAATTACAAATGTTTTATATCCTGAGAATCAATCAAAAATTATACTCCTACAATTTGTATATTATTTATCTAGAGATTGTAAAGTAAACATGAAATCTATCAGATGATGTCAGTTTTTGATTATTTAAAAGTATGTAGCATACAAATTAAGAAGCACATAATACGTGCTAAAGATTTTAAATATTATATCAGAAAACGTACCTACCCTTTATAAAAATATACAAGCAAAAGTTACCCAGTAAACCAAATTCAAATTTCCCACAATAATTTTCAGTAACATCAACATTAAAGTATGAAGTTTGAAGATTTTGTATTACATTAACAGTTATTTGAATACCTTTAGGTTGAAGTTACTGAATATAATTGTGGGAAATTTGAATTTTGTTTACTGGGTATTTTGAACGGTTCTAATAAATGTGAAATAGAAATATATTGGCTATAATTTATGTATAAAAAAACTTCATCATATATATAATTCTATCATAAACGCAAGCAGCTAATATTTCGAAGAAAAACAACAAAAATTAGAAAGACATTCAATATTTGGCCAATTGCTGATTTTCAATATATAAAAAAAAAGTAATTATTATTATTCACTACTGCTTATTAAAATATATCCATTTCAGGAAAAAACGGCGTTACCATTTTTGTATCAATGGTAACCCCGTTTTTTGATCTTCTTCCAGAACATTTTTCTCTGTCATATCTTTGGCATATGTTTAAATTTGCTTCTTCTAAATAATTATTGTTATTTGAATGCATCCATGTGAATATTATTCGTATTTATCCGCTGTATTTCCGCACAATAGATACAAATGTTACTTTCATTCCTTTCATTTAACAATACGTCAAGTTTTGACAGCTGGGGTTTCAAAACCGGAGAAAATTATTCGAACAACAATAACGTCTTAGTTTAGACATGAAAATGCACGTTCTTAAATGTTTATAAATATGGTAAAAGGATATTATCCGGCAAAAAAGGTCTTAAGTGCACAAGGAAATAAAAATTGAAATATAAGCTATTATTAGAAAAATTGTAACTTTGTTAGATTGGTTGCCTACCTAAAGTGACTTCCCCATTCGCATTTACTTTTTAACATAGTGTGCATAATATATTTGTTTGGTTTTATGATATCTAAAATAATAAATTCTGGAAATAAACATAAATAGTCAAATATATGGTAACCAATACATATATTTATGGTGCCACACTACAAGTGTCGCCCTAATAATATATTTATTGTTGGAGTCGTCTTGTTCTTATTGTTTGTAATTTTCACAGGTTTCTTGTAATGTATTTATATAGAAAAAATACTAAAAAAAGTTATTATTCCGATTTGGAGTTCCTTAAAAGCGACATTTAATAAATTTGACTTAAAAGTTCCTCGTATTATTTTGCTTGTCTCATCGTTGGTATTATATCCACGCAAGACTGTCCTAGATAAACACAAGGATTTCCTTTCCTGCGCTTAACTCCTTGGTCGCTTGCAAAATCAAGACAGCTTCGGTGAGGTCTCGCTTCCTCCGAAACTTCGCGCTATCGCAATAAATATACACAATTCCAACGGGAATTTGCTCCTGGGAATCCAGTAGCACTTCCTTACTATCATCACGTATTAAATGCATTTCTGTGTATTCTTGAGTAGAACATTAAGGTATTTAGTTCGCGAAATGGCGCCGCGACGTAAACTTACCTACAAGTTTTTATTTTTACTGCGAAACAAAGAAGCTTGAGAATAATCATTGGATTTTAAATGGGTACAATGCGAATTGTAACAAATTAATTGCAATTAGCTTTTAAGCAGGAAGTTTTATACAGGAAATACAGATTATATGCATACCGGTTGGGAAAATGTTTCAAATAAATGTTGCTTCGAATCATATTCTACACATTTTAAAATTAGTTTCAGTAATGGCGGACTTCCGGTTGTACCGGAAGTAGATACTAACTTTATTATTTTAAATGGAACATCCTGTATATTATTGTACTTTTGGATTCCTTGTTAAATTTAAATAACAATACGTTAGGCATACATTGGAGCTAAGTTGTACCGTTTCCGAATTACATGACGTTTTTCGAAAAAAATGACATTTGCAATGTCTGCAGTGTTTGGAAATATTTCCGGAAATACGAAAGTTAGAAAGATGCGGTTTTCAGTTTTCGTTTAATCATGAAACAGCACACGTCTTTTATTTTAAATTTTTGCGTTTAAACTACAAAATTATTAAATAGGGCTCTGTAATTTCCAACTCTAAAATCATGGATAACTTGATTTTTTTAAATTTAATGGTATAGCAATTTTTACATAAATGGATGTAAAATTTAATTTTATTTCGATTTTATACGAGTGTTATTGTGTCTATCTCCAAAGGTTTTCGAGATATTCGCGATTTCTCAGTTTTTAACAATAGATCGCATTTAACCAGGCTTGCAACTGGCAGCAGTAATTCTGGCATGTTTAGAAAGTGGCCAACAGAATACAATAAGACCATTGGAAACAAACAAATCTTGCAATTACAAAAAAAAGAAAACACAACATTGCGAACTTTTAGGAGAAAAAGAAAACAACATTGCGAAGTTTTTCGAGATAGTGATGTTTTCAGACGAGCTACCTTCCACAAAATGGATTTGTGAATTCGTCACAATTGTCGTTATACGACCCACAAAATCCCATCATTTATTGCAGCACATAGTCAGTACAGAAGTGTCAGTGAACGTGTGGGCAGTGATCATTGGACAACATATCATAGGCCTGTTCTTTCAAACCAACGCCTGATGGTTTGGGTTTATATGGAATTTCTTCAGAATAATTTGGGCGTTCTGTCAGAAAATATTCCGTTAGCTACTCGTCAGCTGATGTGGTTCCAACACGATGGTGCTCCATCTGCCAATACTGTCGAATTTCGTCAGTTTTTGGATGTGTCTTTTTCAGACCGCTGGATTGGGCGTGGAGGACAGATGACACATGGCCTCCGAGATCGTCAGATCTTACAAGCTGCGATTCCTTTTATGGGGTTTCATTAAAAATGAAGTTTATGAGAAGCCACCAACAACACCCGATGATATGCGCCATCGTATTTTAAAAGCGTTTCAAGAAGTCCACACCAGAATGCTCAAACGTGTTTGCAAAAGCGATTTTCATTAATGTAGCGCCTAAAACGGATTCGCATATTTGAATATTTTGTACAAATTCTCGTGTATAATGACGGCACTAACATTTAAAGTGTAACCTGTTGCGAGGAAGACGCTCGATGTGTATGTCTTCTTCATTGACAGAGTAATGTAGTTCGATAAAAATGTTTCTGATTTATGGATATACCAGTATGTTGTGTTTTCTTTTATCTTTGCTATGTTCATTTCAAAGTGCTTCAATAATTCTTACATTTTTTTAATTTCAAGTTTTAGTATTATTATTATTCTGATCATGCAGTCAGTCCCAAGCCTGGTGAAATGCGAGGGGAAGTTGGCCGGCGCTTCGCAATACGTATCTTATTAGAAAACTGAAAAAATCGGAATATCTCGAAACCTTTGGAGATAGACACAATGACACTCGTATAAAATCGAAAGAAAATTAAATTTTACATGCTATTTATGTAAAAATTGCTAATCATTCATTTTTAAAAAATAATCAATTATCCATGATTTTATAGTTCGAAAATTACAGAGCCCTATTAAAATTTTGTAGTTAAACGCAACAATTTTAAAATAAAAGACGTGTGCTGTTTCATGATTAAGCGAAACTGAAAACCGCATCTTTCTAACTTTCGTATTTTCGGAGATATTTCCAAAACAGCCGCAGACATTGCAAATGTTCATTTTTTCGAAAAACGCCATGTAATTCTGGAAACGGTACAACTTAGCCCCAATGTAAGCCTAACGTTTAGTATTTAAAATTTAACAAGGAATCCAAAGTACATTAATATACAGGGCCGTTCCATTTAAAATAATAATTTAGTATCTACTTCGGTACAATCGGAAGTCCGCATTACTGAAACTAATTTTAAAACGTGTAGAATATGATTCGAGCAGCATTTACTTGAAACATTTTTCCAAAAAAAACAATAATAAATCGGCTATGGCCGTTGCATCTTAGGCTGGACACCCGGTATATGCAACAGCTATTTTAGGATTAAGTGATATCTAAGCTGCTTCCACCAAGTTCGAGTAGATATCTGTGTTTAATAGCTCAACATATGGAAATACGTCTTTTGGATTAACTTGTCAGTCTTGACCCGATTTTTGTACAACGCTTCATTACATGTTTGATGCTCGGAGTGATGTTTATCTGTATGGCGGGTCAAGATCGGTCTGTACTTTGGTGATATAATCTGCTTTTATGTTTCGGTAATGCAAATAGAAATAAAGTGTCTGCTATTATAACAAATAAGGTTCTGTTTTAGTGGGACTTAAAACACCCTTCCAGTAAACCATCTGTAAATCGACAATAACTAGTGTTTAAGAGCACGATGATTTCTTGTCTTTTTTTAATATACCAAAGTTTGTTGAGTTTATTATTTGTGAAGAGCTATTATTAAGGAAATTTGTTTTTCTACTCAAAAGTTAAAAAACTTACTAAATTATCTGTCTTATTTTCTTCGACTGAAACATTAAAAGGTAGGACGCTCTAAATAGAATTTCTTTGTTTGAGGAATGATAAAAAAGTTAATATGATATCCAGTAACAACGAACTGATCTCTGATCTTTCAGCTTGATGCACTTCTTAATTACGGTTAAGTTTTTGTTAAATATTTTCATTTTTTTAAGGACATTGATACTTTGAGGAGAAAAATAAATGTGTTTTTGCATTATTGTGATCTACAAGTGCACAGTCCGATAAAAAAAAATATATATAAAGAGGAATAATAGGCTACTTAATTTATTAAAATTAAATTTCAATCATTCCAGTTAATCTGTTTATTAATTTATATCAAAAGATACCCTCTCAATGCCAGATGCCATCCGGGAGAATTGAGTTACAAAGCCTAGAGCAGGGTCGCCAAACTACGGGCCGCGGGCCAGATCCGCCGTGCGTATTTCAATTCGGCCCGCACAAGTTGTAAGCACAAGCGGTTAATTCTCTAGCGGTAGTTTCTCACCCCATTAAGGGTTTACGAAATTTATTGTACCGGAGTATCTACGTTTTACTATCACCGATGATATCACTGATGTCGCGGTAAATAAGTCCGTTAATAAATTTACTATGAACGTTCGGCTACTTCGCGAAATTTTCTAAGCTTATTTAGAATTTAAATTGAAATTTCTGAATAGATTTCGATTAAAGCTAAGAAGTGTGCCCAAAGAAGAGAGTTGTTTTGTTGACCTCTCAGCTCAAGCGACTGTCAGATAAATTAGAATATCACAATATGCTTCTTAATGGATAAGGCAAAAAATTGTCTAGTGGTTCTGCAGTTCTTGATGAGTCAACAGTCATTGTGATACTCCCAAATATTTTATTTTGTGCAAAGTTTTCAATAAGTCATTGCTAATTCATCAAACACCTCTATCCATTTGCATTATTGAACCAGTTGTGGCAGTGGTTACTTTATTGCTCTCGGCGAGTTAACCATCCCAGTCGATGAAAAGTTTTATTGAGATTTTTGGAACTCAGAGAAATTATTAATATTTTTTTAAATGCGAAAATAATTTCTACAATCCTTCCGCCACCAATGAATTATAAATTATTGCTTCTGTTTCTTATTCCCTCTCAACTGAACTTTCGTCCCCTATTTAAATACAAAATACTAACATTCGGTTGAAGTTTACAAAAAAATATTTCGCAATTCATTTCTTGTGGATCTAGATTGGAATTAGAATGGAGTAAAATTAGAACTTTTTTCTAAAGATTCCTATTTTACTTCTGGTCAGAGAGTTCAAGCCACCCCAAATCTTCAGAAGTACAGGTTATTGAACTACTGGAGTGATAAGTGTTTCTAAATGCCCAACGAAAACAGTTCTGGATATCTTAGTTTTTTCTTGCTTTCTTCATAACACTACTATATTTCTGGTTTTGTCTTTCTTTATGATAAATTCCCTTGATTTTATTTCGTATAGTACT